>CAUYQG010135531.1:0-11728 GCA_963574415.1 Tarsius wallacei
AGTTCACCTCTCCCCAATGGTTGTTAAGTGGAGGCTTTGTCGAAAATAAGTTGGTTGAGCAATTGAGGTTTTGCTTCCAGATCTGTATCCTATTCCATTGGTCTATATGCGTGTTCTTGTACCAATACCAGGCTGTTTTGATTATTGTAGATTTATAGTAAAGTTTGAAGTCTGGAAGTGTGATAATTCCTGCTTTGTTTCTTTTGCTAAAAATTGTTTTGGCTATTTGTGGTCATTTATGTTTCCATATGAGTTCTTGTATTGTCGTTTCCAGGTCTGAGAAGAATGCTGCTGGTAGTTTAATGGGTATTGCATTAAATCTGCAGATTGCCTTGAGTAGGATGGACATCTTAACAATATTGATTCTTCCAATCCATGAGCATGGAATATTTTTCTGTTTGTTTCTGTCATCTCTGATTTCTTTGTGCAGTGTTTTGTAGTTTTCATTGCAAATATCTTTCCCTTCTCTGGTTAGGAAGTTGCTGAGATATTTCTTTTTTCTTTTTTTTTTTTTTTTTGTGACCCTTGTAATGGGATCATGGTTATTTATTGATTTTTTTGGTTCTCTGCCAGTTTGTTGTGGTGTATAAGAATGCAACTGTCTTTTGCATGTTGATTTTGTACCCTGAGACCTTGCCAAAGTCCTTTATTAGTGCTAAAAGATTTTTGGCATATTATCTTGTATGTTCAAGGTATAGAATCATATCATCAGCAAAGAGGAATAATTTGTCTTCTTCTTCTCTTATTTGAATAACCCTGATTTCCTTCCCTTGTCTGATTGCTTTAGCTAGGACTTGCAACACTATGTTAAACAGGAGGGTGAAAGTGGGCAGTCTTATCTTGTTTCGGTTTTCGAGGGAAATGCTTTCAATCTCTATCCATTTAGCATTATGTTGGCTGTGAGTTTATCATAGATGACTCTTACTATTGTGAGGTAAGTTTTCTCTATGCCTAAGTTTTCATGGGTTTCTATCAAGAAGGGATACTGGATTTTATTGAAAGTTTTTTCAGCATCTAATGATATAATCATGTGGTTTCTATTTTTACATCTATTTATGTATTTAATTGCATTTATGGTCTTGCAGATGTTAAACGAGCCTTGTTTCCTGGGGATGAAGCCTAGTTAGTCATGGTGGCTTATTTCTGAGATGTGTTGTTGGATCCAATTTGCCAGAATCTTGTTGAGAATTTTTGCATCTATGTTTCAGGGATGTTGGTCTGTAGCTCTCTTTCTTTGTCATATTTTTACCCGGTTTGGGTTTCAGTGTAATGTTAGCTTCATAAAATGATTTGATGAGAGTTCCATCTTTCTCAGTTGCTTGGAATAATTTCAATAGAATTGGTATCAGCTTCTTCTTGTATGTTTTGTAGAACTACACTGGAAAACCATCTTGTCCGGGACTTTTTTGTGGGTAATTTTCTTATGACAGAGTCAATTTCCTGGGTTATTATTGGTCTATTTAATGTCTCAATTTTTTCTTGTTTCAACCTTGAACAGTTGTGTGATGTTAGAAAGTCCTCCATTTCATTTTTCAAGTTTGTTTTCATACAGGTGTGCATAGTAATCACTGATAATTTTTTGTATTTCTTCAGGGTTCGTTGTGATTTAATCTTTTGCATTTCTGATTGTGTTAATTTGGGCTTTTTCTCTCTTTTTCTTGGTCAATGTGTCTAGGGTTCCTGTCAATCTTGCTTATCCTTTTGAAGCTTTTTGTTTTCTTGATTTTGTCGTATGGTATTTTTGTCTTCTGTGTCCTGTATTTGAGCTTTTACCTTGGTGATCTGAATGCTTCTGCTGAAGTTAGAGTTTTGGTGGTCTTATCTTTCCAGCTCCCTTGGGTGATTTGTTAGGCTGTTAACTTCCGATATTTCCATTTTCTTGATGTTTTTTCATAAAGAAATGAATTCATCTCTTAGTACTGATTTCATGGCAACCCACAGGTTTTGGTAAGATGTGTCTTTATTTTCATTTGTTTCCAGAAATCTTTTAATTTTTGCTTTGATTTCTGTGTTGACCCAGGAGTTGTTCAGCATCATGCTGTTTAGTGTCCATGTCTTTATGGGGTTTGGGGTAGCTTTGTTAGTGTTGGTATTTATTTTTATTTCACTGTTGTCTGAGAAGGTACATGGAAGTATTTTGATCTTACAAAATTTGGCTTAGGCTTGATTTATCACCAAGGATGTGGTCAATCTTGGAGAATGCTCCATGTGGTGATGAGAAGTATGTATATTCCATGGTTGTTGGGTGGAGTATTCTGTAGGTATCTATTAAGTCCATTTGGTCAAGTGTCAAGTTGAGGTTCTGAATCTCCTTGTTGATTTTTTGCCTCAATGATCTATCTAGGGTTATGAGTGCAATATTTAAGTCTCCAGCTATGATATCTTTTTTTAGTTTACCTAGAAACTGCTTTATAAGGTTGCTGCTCCAATGCTGAGTGCATATATGTTTAGGATGGATATTTCCTACTGATGGATTGAACCATTTATCATTATGTAGTGTCCTTCCATATCTTTTAAAATTTTTGATAGCTTAAAGAATATTTTGTCTGATATTAAGATTGCAATTCCTGATTTCTTTTGTGTTCCATTTGCCTGAAAATTTGTTTACAATCCTTTTACTCTGAGTCTGTAAGGGTCTGTTTTGGTGAGATGAGTCTCCTGGAGACACCACATTGTTGTGTCTTATTTTTTTAGCCAGTTTTCCATTCTATGTCTTTTCCAGTGATGGAGGTAGTCCATTCCCATTCAGGCTAATTATTGAGATGTGAGAGTTTATTCCTGTCATGAGGTTCTAATAGGATTTGTTGCTGTTGTTTGTTTGTTGGTTGGTTGGTTTTCTTTTGATTTGGGAGTTGATATATGTGTGTGTTTTCAATCTTTTTCCTGCATTCTTGGGAAGATCATGGTGATTATTTTTTTTCTTTATTCTGTGTTTAATACTTTCTTAAGCATGTCTTATAGACCTGGTCTGGAAGTGGTATAAACTCCTACAAATTGAATGTCTGGAAAGGATTTGAATTCTCCATCATTGATGGAACTTAACTGAGCTGGGCGGGAAATTTTTGCTTGGAATTGTTTATCTTTTTGGACTTTGAAGATTGGACTCCTGTCTCTTCTAGCCTGTAGTGTTTCTATAGATAAGTCTGCTGCTATTCTAATTGGTCTTTCCTGGTAAGTAGTCTGACCTTTCTCTCTTGCTGCCCTTAACAGTTTTTCTTTTATACCTACTTCATGTTAGCAAATTACTATGTGTCTAGGAGTTGATCTTCTCCTTTGACATCTTGCCGGGGTTCTCTGAATTTCTTGTGTTTGATGGTCACATCGCTGATGAGATGAAGGACGAGTTTTCTTGGATAATTTCATGGAATGTTTGTTCTAGGGTGGCCTCTGTTTCTCTATCTGCCTCATGAATGGCAATTAATCTTAGGTTTGGCCTCTTGAAATAATCATACATCTCTTAGATGCTTCGTTCTGTCTTTTTAAGCTTCTTTTCTGTTTTTAACAGATTGCATTCGTTCCATATTTTGGCCCTCAAGCTCTGAGATTCTTTCTCTGCTTGGTTAATTCTGCTTTTCATGCTTGTCAGTTTGTTACTTATTTTATTTACTGTTTTCTTTATTGCTGTCAACTCCTTCATTCTTTTCTTTTGTCTTGCCTCATTTCAATTAATTCTCTCTACTAATATTTTGATCTCTGAGTTCGTGGTTTGAGACCAGTCATTCTGGGGTATCTTCATTGTTTGAGTTCCAAAGTCTGTATTCTCAGGTGCTGTCTTCCCAGGGGTCTGTATGGGACTTGTGTTCTTCCTTTGATTCTTCTTCATTTGTGATAATTTTCCTCCCCCATTTCCTCCCTTCTCTAATTCTGATGCTCAGTGATGGGCAATAGCTTTCACTCCTGCTTGTTCACTCCCCTATTCATCCTTATATAGATCCTCTGGATTTGTTCAATTTTGAGGCTGTGCTTTTTGCAGTTTTAAGATTTGATTAAGGTGTGATGAAGGGAGCTGTGGTTCAGAAGCTATCTGCAGACCACAGTATCTGCTGGCAGGTGTGTGGGTCCACTGGAACCCATTTCCCAACACCTTACAATCTGTCTATGCAGTGAGGCTGTATACATGCCCCCTGAAAGCTAAACGAAATGAGAAAAAGGGGGGGGGGAAGAACAGAAAAAGAAAGGTAGAAGATAAAAGGAAGACGAAGAGAGAGAAGAAGGAAAAGGAAAACATACAGGCACACCAACCAACTCATCCACTGCTGCTACTGCTGCCACCAAGTCCTCTATTCAGAGCAGTTTTGTCCATGCCTGGTCCAGCATGGGGATGGGAGTGTTCATTACACTGTGTCTACTACTGAAGTTTCCTCTCTGGGTCAGTGATGGTTGATGCCAGAAAGGGTGTGGAGATTGTCTCTGGGTCCAAGGTTAGAGGTTGAACAGAGCCAGGGGAGCCAACACAGGTCTCTGCTTAGTCCCAAGATGAGAAAATGGCGATTATCAGTGTCTCTTCACTAGCAGTGGGGCTCAGCTACAGATTTTCCTGGGATGTCCTTTCCATGGTTTCTTCTGCCAGCACCTTGCCCACTGCCATAGGTGGTGGTATGGGTCAGGTTCCAGGCACTGAGAAGCAGCTGACCTCTGCTGCCTCCTCCCAAGGAGTCCCCAAGAAAGGCTGATGATTCTGCACACCAGGGGCGCTGATGTTAGGGCAGTTGTGAGTGGCAGCACCTCTGGAGGGGAGACCCTGGTGGTTGATCCCAAGTATCCCCTTAGATGGACTTTCACTTATCCAGCTGCACTCACTCACTCACGCAGCTAGTCTTTATGAACACTTGCCCTTGTGAAGACTTTCATGCTCTCACTGGTTCTGTCACCATCTTGCCTCCATGCAAACTGCTTTTTAAAAACTGGCTCTAGCCGGGCTCGGTGGCTCAGCCTGTAATCCTGCGCCTTGGGAGGCTGAGGTGAGTAGATTGCCTGAGCCCGCGGGTTCAAGACCCGCCTGGGCAACTTGGTGAGACCTCATCTCTACAATAAATCAAAAATTAGCCGGGCGTGGTAGCACATGCCTGTAATTCCAGCTACTTAGAAGGCTGAGGCGGAAGGATCCCAGAGCCCAGCAGGTCGAGGCTGCGGTGGCCAGGAGAGGCCACTGCACTCCAGACTGGGCGACAGAGTGAGACTCCAACTAAAAAACAAACAAACAAACAAAAAACCTGGCTCTTCCAATTAAACCTAAGTCATTGGATGGCAAGGTCTATTATCTTTATTCCTTTTTTGTCAGAAATAGATATTTGATACCTTAAAATGGTATTAGAATCAATGGTGCAGTCAGGTCAGACAACCCATATCAATTGTCTTAAAATGCAAATTTCAGTCACAGTCAATGCATTTTAATTAGCAAATGAAATCACTTGAATTTTCTGGAACATCTTTCATAGTAATCATTAATCACGAGGAAAACTTGGTCAGTAACTGCTGTTCAGTAGCTTAGTGTGTGCTGATACCCTGCTTTCCTTTGAAACATCAGACAAACCTGTGTCCTCAAAGGTTTTTATCTGGATTTCCTTACTCATTCTCTGCAAATCTGTCATACAATTTTTGGTGAAGAATATTTAGAGCATGCTCCAAATAAAATTAAAGGTTTCTGATGCAGAAAAGTGTATAGAGACACTAAAGATTCAGTATAAACTACCCAAAATCTCAGTAACAGCATTTATTTCAATGCTTTTTTAAATACCTGGGCATATTCACAGGCACATGCAGAGCCCAGTCATCACCTCCTTATGCTATTGCTTCATTAGATTACTTTTAGTCAAGTTAGGATAAATGGGCAAAATAAAATACTTAGTGTTGTAAAACCAAAAAATTTAAGTTGGTCACTGCACACAGCAGGAAGCATCAAAGGGTAAGCAACAGTTCTCTGTTTGGCACCTTGCTGACATCATTCCAGGTGTTTATGCTTGCAGTAGCTCTGTCACTCTATCCATTCAACCTCCGCTTCTTCCCTCCCAAAAGGTGAAAAAATAAAAAATAAATGAAACTTTCAAGTGCTCCCCTCATAAATCAGACATTACCTGGAAGCTGATGGGAAATTGCATTTTGTTAACACATCATGAGTGTCATAAAGGCCGTTGCCTGGTAACAAAGCACTGTCTTTTGGGACACCAAGGTATTTTCAGTTATTTTATTTTTTAAAACACAAAATTCAGACCAGTGGTCCTATATACTCAAATATATAAAACTCCTTTTTTAAAATCTTATTCTCTACAAAAATGAAAGGACTGAGCCCAAGAATAATAATACTGGACTTTATAAAGACTTGTTTGCATGCTTAAATAATCAGCATCAATGTTATTAAAAAAAGACTTGTTTTAAATACTTACAATGTTTCTAGAAATATATTATTATTATTATTCCTGCCCTATGGAATAACATATATAATGTATGCATGTGTGTGTGTATGTGTGTGTGTGCGCGTGTGTGTGTGTGTGTGTGTGTATGTTGTGTGAGTTATATGGGAACAAAAATATATGTGTTACCAAAAATAAAAAGTTGGAATCTTATATTCCAGGTATAAAAGTGTTTGAAATATGTATGTGGACAAGTTAGAAATAAGTGGAAACAATACAGAAACTAGAGAAAGTATCAATTGAAAAATTATGTTGAATTTGTATAACAGAAACAAATAAGTCATGTAGGAAAAAAGATAAGGAATGTCATTAGCTCTTTTCAACAATTGAGGAAGAAAGAGTGGCTAAATTGGGAAAGGAATAATAATGAAGATTATAGCTTTTAATTATTAAAAATCGATGATGTGCACTCATAGGTCTCATGGCACTCATGATTGTTTATTGAAAGATACTGTGCTCTCAACGTTTTCTTCCTCTATAGGTTTCTGAGAGCTGAACCTGTGGCTTATTCAAAGTTCTATCCCAAGAATCTAGCACAAGGCCTACGTCAAAGTTAGATATTAAAGTGTTAAATAAATAAAGAGTTGTTCAAACATTTTTCTAAGAAATTATCATAAAAGCTCGCTGGCATAGAAAATATTTTTTCTCATTTAGAAACGAGAAAACTGAAATATAAAGAAGTCGAATTAACTTGACCAAGATCTAAATAATGATTGAAACCAAGGTTTCTCTGATTTCTGCTGTCCTTTCTATTTCAACAGGCCAAAGATAAGATGGAGACTTGAAAAACAGAACAAAACAACAACAACAACAAAACCCTGAAAACTCAAAATGCAAGGTAAGAAAAAAAGAGAAATGTGAAAAATGAAATATCTCCTCTCTAGGATTGGGACTTGAAGTCCTACTGAGTGCAATAAGATGAGAATATAAAATGAAAGACTTACGAATTGGAAAGAAAGGAGGAAAAATATCTTGTTTATTTGTCTATGTAGGAAATCCCTGGAGCTAATAATTATAGCAAGGTCACAGAATGCAAAGTTAATGTACAAAGCTCAATTGCTTTCCTATATATTAGCAATGAGGAATTGGAATTGGTAATTAAAGAAAAAATACCAGTTGCAATAGCACACACCAAAAGGGAAATATTTTGGCATAAATCAAGTAAAATAACTACAGAATATATACATGAAACTAAAAAAATATTAGAGAAAAAATTCAAAGCTTATAAAAATAAATGAAGGCATATTCCATATTCATAGGTTGGAACATTCAATATATCTAAGCTATTAATTCTTCCCGACATGATTTGTAGAAACAGTACAACCCTAATAAAAATTTCAGAAAGCTATTTGTGGATAGCAACACATCAATAATTACAAGTGACCAATCAAGATGTTCTTCAGCAGTTAAATGGATAAAGAAACTAGTACATCTGTACAAGAAAATATTCTTCACATAAAAATAATGGAATGGACTTATATTGAGAAAAATAAAGGCAAGGCAATAGAGAAAATAAATAATAGTCTTTTTAATAAAAGTTGCTAGAGCAATTGGATAGCCATTAAAAACAAAAGGTGTGTATATGTGATTGTTACTTTTTTCACAAAAAATGACATATAATAGACCATAGACCTAAATATAAAAACACAATATGACAAAATTTCTAGAAGAAAACTTAAGAATAATTCATATGACCTTGACTATGAACTTTTAGATACAAAACCAAGAGCATGGTCCATAAAAAATATATTGATAATTTAGGACGTATTAAAATTAAAAACTTCTGCTTTGTGAAAGATACTGTTAAGAGAATGAAAAGCAAGCTACAGACTGAAGGAAAATAATGATAAATTGTGTATCTAATAAAGATCTTGTATCCAAAATATACAAAAAACTCATAACATTCAACAAGAAAACATACACGCCAACGTAAAAATGGCCAAAATAGTTGAGCAAACATTTTATCAAAAAAGATATGCAGATGGCAAGTATTCAAGTATGCATATAAAGAGACGTTCAACAAAATTTGTCATTAGAGATTTGCAAATTAAAACAACAATGAGATAGTATTACACACTTATGAGAATGGTTAAAATCAAAACTTTGACAGTATCAAATACTGGCAAAAACTCTGGTTATGGATTATTCTTATTCGTTTTTGGTAGAAACGCAAAAGAAAGCTTGGCAGCTTCTTACAAAGCTAAAGCTACGTAACATACGATTCAAGAATTAAACTACTACATATTTATCCAATTTGAAAATGTGTGCTTACACAAAACCTGTATGCAGATATTTATAGCACCTCTATTCGTTATCACCAGTGACTACAAATGACCAATCAAGATGTTCTTCAAGAGGTAAATGGATAAACAATATCTGGTACATCTAAACAAGAAAATGTTATTCATGAAAAAAAAGAAATGAACTGAACTACCAACCTACAAAAACACATGGAGCTGATGTGTCAATGTAGGTTCAACGATTGTAACAAACATGCCATTCTTGGTTGATAATGTAGGAAGCTATCCATTTGTGGGTGCGGGGAGTACAGATAAACACATGTTCCTTTCTCTCAGTTTTGCTGTGAACTTAAAACTGCTCTAAAAAAAAAAATAAAGTCTTTAAAAAAGAGACATAGAGAAACCCAGAATGTACACTGCTAAGTGAAAGAGGTCACTCTGACAAGGCTACATAATCTGTTTACCTTTACATGACATTCTGGAAAGAAATAAACTAAAGAGACAGTGAAATAATCAGTAGTTGCCAGGGGTTCAGGGGAGGGGAAAAGCTGGATAGATGAAGCTCAGATTTTTTAGGGCAATAAAATTATTCCTTGTGACATTATGACAGTGATTTCATGACATTATGTTTTTCAGAACCCACAGAATTTTAGAGCACAGAGGAAACCTTAATGTATGCAAATTTTAAAAAGTCCCTTAGGAAGTTGGGAATTCCAGAGATGGAATGCAGACTGCGACAAGACAGTTAGACTGTATTACAAATGTATGCTATAACCTTAGTGATGGGTCAGGGGTAAAGGCACTTCACATGAGTGTATAGGTGAACAATTATAGTACTGCTATGTATGTATATTGAAATACAACAAGTAAGTGACTGATCGTTGAGGGGGGTATCCAGTTTTCCCATTGTTGGAGAGAAACTTGCAGATAAGCTAGAGGAGGCTGGAATGGTCCATGGGATAATGGAGGATAGTTGGAGACAGCATAAGTTCATGTTTTTGTTAATATAATACTTAATGTAAAATACTTAATACTTAATGTAAAATGGTTACATATAGAAATATTTATAAATATGCAAATGTACGGAGGATTTTTTTAATAAACCATACCTTCATGTGAAACAATTTTATCAACTAGAATACAGAGCCACATGAAGTTTCTTTAACCTTTTGTTTTCAGCCTTCGTCTTGCAGACACCACTCTTTTCCAGTCACTAGGGTCAGCGTGCTTCCCCTCTGCCATCACTGAGGCTGTGGCATACATTTATGATGAGGTTCAGTGGTGCTGTCCCATTTGCATTCCTTCTCTAGATCCCCAAATTCTTAAATAAATTTTTAAAAAATTTACATGCATTAAAACTTACTCTGTGCTCTGAAATTACGCCATGGAATTCACCTATTTACAGTGTACAATTCAATGGCTTTTCGTATAGTCCCAGAGTTGTGCATCCATCACCACAATCAATTTTAGAAGTCTTCATTTTTCTAAAATGTGACCATGTACCCCTCAGTCCCTGTCCTTCAGTCAATCTTAGGCATCCACTAATATAATTCAAATTTCTATAGATTTGCCTTCTATGAACCATTTTCACATAAAAGGAATCATACTGTATGCGGTTCTTTGTGTCTGGTATTTTATCATCACGTTATCAAGGTCATCCATGCTGTAAGGTGTATCAGTATTTTATTTCATGGGTATGTCATCGTTTATCAATTTCTTCATTAATGTACATTGGGGTTATTTCTACTATTTGACTATTATGAAAAAAACTCCTGTGAACATTTGTGTGTAAGTACTTTTGTGGGCGTATATGTTCATTTCTCCTGAGTGAAGGCGTGAAACTGGGAAGTGTCAAACTGTTTTCCAATAGAACTGCACCATTATACATTCCCACCAACACTGTACAAAGATTTCAGTTTCTCCACATCCCCACAAACCCTTATATGGATAGCCATCCTGGTGAATATAAAGTTGTATCTCATCATGGTTTTGATATGCATTTTCCTGACGGCATTTTTCATTTGCTTATTGGCCACTTAAGTCTTCTTTAGAGAACTGTCTATTCAAATTACTTGCCAATTTTTGACTATTCATTTTATTATTGAATATATGAGTTTTGTACATACTTCAGATACAAATCTTGTACAGGATCTATGATTTTGAAAAATGTTCTTCCATTTATGCATTTTCACTTTATTGATAGTGTCTTTTGAAGCACAAAGTTTTTCATTTTGATGATGTACAGTATATTTTTTTGTACAGTATACCTTTTTATATTGTTATTTGTACTTTTAGTGTCATACTTACAAAACCATTGCCTAATCCAATGTTGTGATGTTTTGCACCTATATTTTCTTCTAAGAGTTTTATAGTTTTAGGTCTTACATTTAGAATTTTAACATATTTTGAATTGTTTTTGTATGTGATATGATGTCTGTGTCTACATTAATTATATATGTGGATATCTAGTTGTCTTAGAACCATTTGTTGAAAAGACAATTATTTCTGCATTGGTTTTGGCAACCTTACCGAAACCAATGAAATCTTACTGCTGAACACTCACTTATATTCCACTGATATGTATGTCCAGTCTTACACCTGTAACTTAGTGTCCAGTTTACTGTCTATTCATAGTAAGTTTTAAACTCTTTTTTCTTTTTTGGCTATTCTTTTTTTTTTTTTTTGAGTTGGAGTCTCACTCTGTTGCCCATACTGGAGTGCAGTGACCACTCTCAGCCACTGCAGCCTCAATCTGCGGGGCTCCTGCAATCCTTCTGCCTCAGCCTTCCGAGTAGCCAGAACTACAGGCACGCGCCACCATGCCCGGCTGATTTTTTTTTTATTTATTGTAGAGATGAGGTCTCGCCAAGTTGCCCAGGTGGGTCTCGAACCCGCGGGCTCAGGCAATCCACTCACCTCAGCCTCCCAAAGCGTGGGATTACAGGTTGAGCCACAGAGCCCAGCTATTTTTTTGGCTATTCTAAGTTGCTTGTACTTCCATATAAATTTTAGAATCATGTGTGTCTATTTCTGCAAAGAAATTAGCTGAGATTTGAGTAGGAGTTGATAGGTACATCA
>CAUYQG010135532.1:0-10243 GCA_963574415.1 Tarsius wallacei
TCGACCTGCTGGGTTCTGGCGATCCTTCCGCCTCAGCCTTCCAAGTAGCTGGAACTACAGGCGTGCGCTACCACGCCCGGCTAAATTTTTGATTTATTGTAGAGATGAGGTCTCGCCTGCCCAGGCGGGTCTCGAACCCGCAGGCTCAGGCAATCCACTCACCTCAGCCTCCCAAAGGCGCGGGATTACAGGCTGAGCCACCGAGCCCGGCTGCAAGTTGCATTTTTTAATGTGTGCATGTGTATACCTGTGATAACATCTCTCAATTTCTCCAATCAATATGTTATATATGATTATCATCTTTAACCTTACAGGTATTAATTTTATAAGGCAAGGGATATATTTCATAATGGGATAGTGTCACTTGGCTTTTTTGTAATATCTTAATAATATTTATATTATAATTATTTCATTTTCTGTATTGAGAGAAAAATAATAGTATGTAGAACCATATATGAACCAAAATTGACCTCAATGGGTCCTGATTTAAAATTATTAAATTAAATGCACTTATATGTGTAAACTTTGCTACAAATAATTCTACATAAGAGTAAGATAAAATTTAGAATAAAAATTAATTGGAAAAATAATTTAAGAAAATACTTGTGTGTGGGATTTAAAAAATCAACCTGAATGTTCTAAAAAATTGCTTGTAATAATACCGGAGTAATAAAAACTCTCCAATTGTGAAAAACAATGTACTGTTGCATTTAAACCACTGCTGAAATTATTAATAAAACTGTTTTAAGGTGGTTCCTAAAAATAATTATATTATAAGATTGATGTGATAATTAAATGGATAAAATATGTTTATCACTGAGAACACTATCATAGTAAATGAGCTTCTAACAAAAATTTTGACTATTTGATGCACTGCCTTATTCCTAGTGTCTATAAAACTGAGAGACAGTCAATGGATATTCATTGAAAAAATGATGTTGAGTGAGTGAAGTCACCAAGGAAAATAGTCTCAACCTCCTCTTGTTGCCAGGACTTTTGAAGCTACTTTAAAAAGGATGTTTAATTAATGTGAGTTGAATTTTTCAGTAAAGTTTCTAAAACATTTGCACCTCTAAAAACAAAGCTGCTATTCACTGATTTTACTTAGTTTCAACAATTAAAGGAACTACCTGTTGTCAGAATGCAACGTTTTCAAGAAAGGTCTTGAACTAGTGGAAACACAACATGGAGCAATTTACTCTGACACTTAACCAGGTTGTAGCTTTTGAGTGATTAAAAAGTGGCTTTGCTGAATTGTCAAAGTGGTCACTTTCTCTTGCATATAGTTTTTTCTAAAAAATAAAAAAATAAACAATAATAACCTTTTTTCTTCCATCCATTTCAAACAGGGATTATATGTTTTACTAAAGATAGCATTACGAGCCCTATGTCTGCACCTGCCACTCTGATGATTAACAGTGTGATGCTCAATATCTCAAGGGAGCAAGCTTTGGTAGTGGTTTAGTAATTTCACATCAACAAAATAGAAATATTAAGCTGTTGTTGTCCTTTGAGCGGTGAGAAAAGTGACAGGAAATGTCAAAGATAAGTACCTCAATTGGCAATGGCATTGCTTTTAGTTTTAATACGAGGCATAAATCTGCCAAATAGAGAAACACCCACAGTGCACAATAAGTGAATTTTGACAGAACAAATTGTTTTTCTCTCAACAATTGATGCTGTATTATATAAAAGAAACATGATTGCCCAGAAAAGTAACAGAATGGCTTAGTGGTGCTAGCAATCAAATATATGAGGGAGGACCCCCAAAACCCGGAATTTATTTATAAAAAATTGTGTACTTATTCTTACATGTTTAAACCTGTCACCCTCAAAGTATTCTCCATTTGATGCATTGAATACACCTATCTATTGAGATGCTTTTCTCACTGCTCAAAACAGTTTTTGAACTAATCAGTTTTGATGCTTCTGCTGTTTTCTGTTTCACCTCTTCCACATTGGCAAAATATTTCTCTTTGAGGGCTTTTTCCATCCAGGAAACAAACAAACAAGAAAAGTGCCGAGGGCAAGATCTAGTGAATAGGGTGGGTGGGGCATATGGGTCATGTCATTTTTTGGTAAAAAACTGAATACAGCGCGGTGTGGGCAGGTGCATTGCCATGGTGGAAGAACCAATCACCTGTTTGCCACAATTCAGGACATTTCTTCTCCAAATCATGAGACAACCTTCTCACAACTTTCGGATAAAAACTTTGATTGATCATTGATCCAGCGAAACAAATTCTGAGTGTACTACAAAGGGCTGGCCCTCCAAAAAATAATTCTATTTTTTTTCCTGTGAGGAGGTCCCCCCTCATAGTCTGTCTAAAAACTGAGGAAATTGAGACATAGACACAATACAATGTGATTACTCATTTGCTCTGTTTCTGATCAAAGGTGCCTGCCCTGTTGATTGTGTTTGTTATCATCATCAGGTATCATATCTTTGATCTTTGTTTAATTCTCTTAACAATCACAATGAAACTTTTCAGTTTAGTATGCTTTTTAAAACTTCTGCATACTTTTGTCTTAACAAAAGATCTAATGTGTGATGCTAGAGATCTAGCACACAGTATCTTGTACATAGTAGTCATTTGGAAGCAGCATGTTATTGAAAGGGCAGTGAATCCGCTACAAGATAGTTAAATGACCTTGGGCAAAACACTTTGCCATCTTATTGAACATTTGTTATTCATCCGTAATATGGATCTCTTATTTTCTTTACATAATTGATATAAGTGGCAAATTAGACAGTTTATTGGAAAGTGCTATGAGAAATGTAAAAAATACAACTGTAAGTAGTAAGTGCTTATTACTATCAAGTTAATTTGATTCATTTTCAAATTCTAAAAATGAACTTTATGAAACAACTGAGGTATTTCTGATTTCAAATACTCGTGCATTTATTTTAGGTACTTTAAAAGTCGTTGGGTTATCATTTGGAAATAATTTTGAAGTTATAGAAAAGTTGCAAAAAGTGTAGAAGTTTTCTGTGTACCTTGCACCTACTTTCCCCTAATGTTAACATAATCATAACTTACTTACACACACACAATGCACAAGTAAACATAAGTGCACTAATAAACACTTTAACATAACCATAGTGCACTCATAAAAACAAGAAAATTAAATTAGTTACAAAACTATTAGCCGGGCTCGGTGGCTCAGCCTGTAATCCCTCGCTTTGGGAGGCTGAGGTGAGTGGATTGACTGAGTCCGCATGTTCGAGACCCGCCTGGGCAGGTGAGACCTCATCTCTACAATAAATAAAAAAAATTAGCCAGGCGTGGTAGCACGCGCCTGTAGTTCCAGCTACTTGGAAGGCTGAGAGGGAAGGGTCACCTGAGCCCAGCAGGTCGAGGCTGCAGTGGCTGGGAGCGGCCACCGTACTCCAGTCTGGGTGACAGAGTGAGACTCCAACTCAAAAAAAAAAAAATGAGTTACAAAACTATTAATTGATCTACAGACTTTATTTGAATTTTGTCAACTTTCTTATGAGTATCCTTCATTTGATCCAGGATCTAATCCAGGATTCTGCAGTTCATTAGTAGTTATGTGTGTTTTATCTCCTCTAATCTTGGTCAATCCCTTGGCCACTTTTCCTTGTTCTTTTGTAACTTGACAATTTTGATGAGTGTTGGGTAGTTATTTATTAGGGTGACATTCCGTATGGTGTGCCTGGGTTTTTTTCAGCGATTAAATTAAAGCTTATATATTTTTCATAAGATTGCCACAATCACACCACCTAAACTGCTCATATTGATGTTCAACTGCATACTGCCAGGTAAGTCATACTTGCGTCATATTTCTCCCTGAAAGGGTCTGTTTCACATTCAATTTGGGGCTAGTTTTTTGTTCTGTGACCTCAGAACTCAGATAAGTTTAAGAAAAGTTTTGCTGTTCCTTCTTTTTCCTTTTTTTTTAAAATTGTAATCTTGGTAGCAGTGTTTTTTCCAGCTATATCATCAAGTGGAAACTGGAAATCCACATGTTTTTCGCCTGTAGCTTGTGCTCACCTCTATACAGGTCGTCGTTCTTTTTAATTTTTATAATTAGAGTAAATTTAGGTCTTTGGTTTTCCTGGCAGTGGATTTACATCAACCCAAGGCCCTGTTTCTGTCTCCCTTCTTTTTGCTTTATAGTTTTTTTTGATCTGCTTGTGAATGCCACACAGTCTTTCAGTGGAACAGAAGTGGAACAGATTATGTACAGAGATTCGATTTTTTAAAATTTTACTTAGTTATTTTGAACTTTGGGTATTCTCTATGTTCAAGTTATGCTGAATGCATATTTTTTGAGAGAATTTATTTTTTATTTTTCCCTTTTTGCTTTTCTGTATGGCTATTATGAATATACTTGTTATCAGAAGTCCACTTTATGTATATGTTTTTGTGACTATCTCCTCACACTAGCAATCTGTAGCCTATTAGTATTTCAAAGAGAAGTTTACATTTCCCCTGAAACAGGTTGATAAGAAGTGCTATGGAAATAATAATAATATGAAAAATGTGTTAAAATTTGTATCCCCACAATCATAGCATTTCATCTGCACTAAAAATATTTGCAGGTGTTGAGCTATATTCTCGGTATAAGCTTAGAAAGTTGGATGTCACTGTTCCATTAAAAGAAGATATTGCATGTTGGAACTTGATGTTTATTCTATTCTATCCACTGCTGTGTGGAGAATAGAATAAACAATAAATTTTATTCTGATTAATTTCAGTGTTATTATATTCTATGACTACCATTCAGTGTTTTTAATCTAAAATTATCTCTAATAATTTTGCAAGTAGGTGTATATGTACAAAACTTGCATTATAACGGAGATGTTTGAAAATGTGCTGAATCCTAAATATTTATTTCCTGTCAGTGGGTGTCACTAAACTAAATTGACTAAATAAAGATGTCAGCTCTTTGTTTTTGAGAAAGCAACAATTCTATTGTTTGGCAAATACACTAGAAAAATAAAACTCAGGTTACTAATTTAACAGAAACTAAGTTATGGTATATTTATTTTCTATAATTCTGTGGCATATACTACAAAGTGGATTATCTCTACTAAATACTCTTACTCAAGGACATATTTTCTACTAGAATAAAGGGAATTCCTCTGTCAGCTTTTATACAATTTACCACTTGTTTGTTGCAACCTCATTAGCAAATAAAGCCCTTTTGCAAAATTTAAAATAAACTTGGATTTAAAATATTTTTATAATCATTATTTTAGAAAAATGAATGGAGATAAAATGCACATAGTTTTTTTTCATAAAGTTTACAATAAGGGATTCAAATGCAAGTTATTCTCAGATTGTATTTTAATTGTGGTCACAGAAAATAAAATGGAATCTCATTGTAGTTTAATTACTGATTGTAAAGTACTAATCATCTTTAAATTCTGAAAAGGAAAATGTCAGACTAGTTATCTTTTGAATACAAAAAGATAATTTTGTGAATAAAGAAGCAATATTATTTTAGGAATTCACCAAAATATTAGAAATGAAATAGAAAGTATTATCACATATACAAAAAAATGACAATATGTACCAAAAATTAATAGAAAAGACAATTTGGAAACGAGCATAGTTAATGGTTTATAACATGTGAGAGAATAAAATAGACCAGAGAAAATGAAGTAGGAATGAGGACAAATATAGTTAAGGTCTTTCCTCATATATCTATATGTAGTGGCATCTATTAGTTAGATTGTTTAGTTATGAATTTTCTTTATTGCTGGTAGCACAAGAACCCTGCTCAGTAGGGACTCTGCACCAATTGGTCTAGATGAGCATGACTTCACATCTCCCACTATTCTCACCACAGAGATTAACATATAACTGGAAACACTTAGTCAGTCTTGCACAGAATTTTATGTCTTGGGTTGATAAGTAATTAGGATGGGAGTCTGAGTGGAGAGAGTATGTCTGTGGTCACCTGTTCACCAAGTAGAGAGTGTCGAGTGTTGGTAACCAATTAGATTTTTAGGGGTATAGAAAAAACAAAGCTTCAAAAAATTTCTTGAATCCCTGAATCTCATCCTATGAGCTCATTCCATTTATGTAAGGCAATAACTTATCCTATTTTTCTTTGATGCCTATTTTAAATTAATTTGCATCACTTTCATTGAAAAAAATCTTGGCTAGTGCTGTATGCATGCCCATTTTATCTTCAATCTAGTTGTTTGTTGTAAAAAGACAGGCGACATTTGCTAATGTCTGTGAAAATTCTCTGAGAACCAGCATATTATTTCATATTTCATCAAATAAACTATCAATGATTTAATTTGATTCTAATCCACCTTAGCAAGTTAGATTTCTTTGTGATTGACTCTTTATGCCTAATCTTGTAATTTGAAGAAATAAAAGGATTCGTAAAATAGAACAGATAAAAAAATCTCCTCAAATCCCAAAGTATAAAGTTGGCTTATCTGGCCAAGTTTTTAAAATTATAAGCAGTAAACATCAAAACAAAAATGCCAAAAGGTAGATAATATGATAAACAATAAAGAAAAAACAAGAGTATATTAATGTGCTCTAATTAATCTGATTTTTTTTAGTTGAATGTTTAAAAAACAGATTTGCTCACTCCAGTAGGATACTAGACATGATTCTACTTGACTTTCTGACTGTGAATTAAGAAGGACTAGTCTTCAAATGCTCTAATCTTGGTTTATCTCTATTTTTCTCTTCAATATTGAATTGAGGCTTTATATCAACATGTAAAGTACAATTGTTTTTACTTAGCTTGAGTCCTAAAATCTTGACCACAATAGTTTGTGTCCATTTTTTTCAATGTTAACTTGAGGTAATTTTTTAACTCACAGTTCTATGAAAGTAAGATTATAAGACAGCAGGGAAAAAAAAGTCAGCAATTAGCAAATATTTATTCTCTGATAGACATGTTTTGAGTATTTTTAGATATTGCCACATTTAATTCTCACAGTTGCCTTCTGGTCTGGGTATTAGAGCATCATTTTCATTTAAGGTAGGAAAACAGGAAAATGGAAAGGTTAAATAAACTTTCTAAGCTCGCATTGCACTTGGCAGAACCCCCAATAGAACATTTTGTTCTGCTTCTTACTCAATGTAAAAAGTAGGCACGGAGTGGGGTGAGGTAGGGCTGCAGAGAGCCCCTTAGTCCCAGAGTCCTGGTTTACATATTAACTCTTCTATGAACTACCTGTGTACTAGCTATGTAATCTTGAATGAATTGTTTAAGCACCAAGTTTAAATTCCAGTCCCATGAAAATGGGGATAATATTTACCTTTCAGTATTGTAAATATTAAATAAAGTAATATTAGTAATAATCTAGCAGAGTTACTGGAGTTTCATTGCTGGTTGCATTTTTTAATTCCTCTATGTACTCATAATTTTTTGCAACTAGATCTGCTCATTCTGAGAGATTTATTAAGGTAAGCTCTCAGTCTTTACAAAGTTCTTTATGATTAGTTTGTTTTTTTATCATTTACTTCATTATTTATCCTGTAGTTTTGTTTTAAATTTTTAAATTGATACATAATAATTGTACATATTTATGGGGCACATGTGATATTTTCATGCAGGCATACAATACATAACAATCAAGTCTAATCAGGGTATTTAGGATATCCATGGCCTCAAACATTTCATTATTGCATGTGATAGGAACATTTCAAATCTTCTTAAAATATACAATATATTGTATATTATTTCAAAATATACAATATATTGTTTCTAACTGCACTCACCCTATTATGCTATAGAACACCGGAATTTATTCCCTCTATCTATGTTTGTAACCATTAACCAATCTCTATTCATCCTCTACACCCTTTCCAGTCTCTGGTATCTACCATTATCAAGCAGATGCAGTCTTTTTAGCAGATCATTTAGCCTGTTCACATGTAGTGTTCCAATTTGATATTTTTGTGTGTGTAGATTATTTATTTTACATGGTATCTTCCTTTCCTTTCATATATTATTGCATTTTTACATAAAGTTTCTGTCCCTTTAAAAAAATTTTGGATTCAAGAGGTATAGTGCAGTTTAGTTACATTGATATATTGTGTGACAATGAGATTAAGGATTTGTTTGAACCCATCACCCAAATAGTGAGCATGGTACACTATAGGTAGTTTTTCAAAAGTTGTTCCTCTCCTCTGATCACCCCCTCCTATTTGGAGTCTTCAGTGTCTGTTGCTCCTATCTTTTTGGTCATGTGTACCTAGTATTTAGATCTCACTTATAAGAGAGAACATGTGGTATTTGGTTTTTTGCTTCTGAGTTTATTCACTTAGAATAATGACATCCAACTGCACTCATGTTGCTGCAAAGAACAAAGTTTTGTTCTTTTTATGGCTGCATATTATTTCATTTTGTATAAGAGCCACACTTTATCCAATCCACCATTGATGGTTGAATTCATATATATGCTATTGTGAATAGTGCTGCCATAAACATATGAATGCCAGTGTCTTATTGGTAGAACTATGTCTTTTCTGGGGGAGTGGGTATATACCTAGTAATGGGATTACTGGGTTGAATGGTAATTCTATTTTTAGTTCTTTGAGGAAGTTCCAAACTTCTTTTAATATGAGCAGAGCTGGTTTACATTCTCACCAACAGTGTATGATTGTTCCCTTTTCTTCTGCAAACTTGCCAACATCTGTTGTTTTCTTCACTTTTTAATAATAGCCATTCTGACTGGTGTGAGATAGTGTCACACTGTGGTTTTGATTTGCATTTCTCTGATGATTAGTAACATTGCCTGCTGTTTTTGAGAGGTATCTGTTAATGTTCTTTGCTCAATTTTTAAAGGGGTTATCATTGTTTATTTGATTTTGACCTGGTTGATTTAAGTTTCTCGTAGATTCTGAATATTAGCCTTCTGTTAGATGTATAGTATTCAAATAATTTCTCCCATTCTGTAGCTTGTCTGTTTACTCTGCTGATAGTTTATTTTGTAGTATAGAAACTTTACAGTTTAGTTATATCAATTGTCACTTTTTTTTGGTAGCATTTGCTGTTGAGGAGTCACAAATTACTTGTTTAAGCCAATGTACAGAAGAATGCTTCCCACGTTGTCATCTAAGATTTTAATAGCTTGAGGTATTATATTTAAATCTTTAATCTATCTTAAGTTAATATTTGTATATGGTGAAGGGTAAAGAAGGGTAAAGATCTAGTTTTATTCTGCTGCATATAGCTAGCCAGTTCTCCCTGCACCATTGGTCAAATAGGATGTCTTTTTTCCATTGTTTATTTTTGTCAACTTTGTCAAACATCAGTTGGTTGTAGGTGAGTAACTTTATTTCTTGGTTATCTATTCTGTCCTATTGGCTTTTGAGTCTATTTTTGTATTTTGGATACTGTAGCCTTGTAAAAATGTTTAAAGTCAGGTAATGTGATGCTTCCAGCTTTGTTCATTTTGCTTAGTATTGCTTTGACTATTTGCGCTCTTTTTTTGCTTCCATATACATTTTAGAATTTTTTTTCTAATTCTGTGAAAAATGACATTTATAATTTGACAGGGATTGCATTGAGTCTGTAGATTGCTTTGGGCAGTAAGGAAATTTTAATGATACTGATTACTCTAACCCATAAACATGGAATATTTCTCTTTGTTTTTGCCGTCTATTCCTTTCAGTAGTGTTTTGTAGTTCTCATTGTAAAGATTTTTCACCTCTTTGGTTCAATATACTCCTAGGTTTTTTATTTTTTTTATTTTTTTCTGGCTAGTGGAAATGTATGTTCTTTATTTGGTTCTCAGCCTGAACATTATTGGTGCATAAAGATGCTATTGATTTTTGAATGTTGAATTTGTATCCTTAAACTTTGCTGAAGTTGTTTATGAGATCTAGGAGTCTTTTGGCAGAATCTTTAGGGTTTTTTAGATGTAGACTCATATTGTCTATGAGGATAGAAATTCTGACCTTTTAAAAATTTTATTTACTTGTCTTTTCTTTCTTTCTTTTTCTAGATTTCTTTAGGCAGAACATCCAATACTATGTTTAATAGGAGTGATGAGAGTGGACATTCTTGTCTTGTTTCATTTCATAGGGGAAATGCTTTCAACTTGTGTCTATTTAGTACCATGTCGGTTGTATACTTGTCAGAGATTGCGCTTATTATTTTGAGGTAAGTTCCTTTGATGTCTAGTTAATCAAAAATTTTATCATTGAATTGTATCAGATGCATTTTCTTCACCCATTGAGGTGATCGTATGATTTTTGCTTTTAATTATATTTATGTAGTGAATCACATTTCT
>CAUYQG010135535.1:0-30650 GCA_963574415.1 Tarsius wallacei
TGTGAGAGATCACTCAGTATTATAGACTCTAGTTCCATCCAGGTTGCTGCGAAATTCATGATTTTGTTCTTTTTTATGGCTGCATAGTATTCCATCGTGTATATGTACCACATTTTAAAAATCCAATCCTCTTTTGATGGACAGCATGGTTGGTTCCAGGTTCTTGCTATTGTGAACAATGCTGCAATAAACATATGTGTGCAGGTATCTTTTTTTTTTTTTGAGTTGGGGTCTCACTCCATCGCCCAGACTGGAGTGCAGTGGCCGCTTCCGGCCACCACAGCCTCCACCTGCTGGGCTCCGGCGATCCTTCCACCTCGGCCTTCCGAGTAGCTGGAACTACAGGCACGCACTACCACGCCCGGCTAATTTTTTTGATTTATTGTAGAGATGAGGTCTCACCAAGTTGCCCAGGCGGGTCTCGAACCCGCGGTCTCAGGCAATCCACTCACCTCAGCCTCCCAAGGCACGGGATTACAGGCTGAGCCACCGAGCCCGGTTTATAATGGTTTTTTTATATGTCATCATCAGGTCTTTTGAGAATAACTTTCTTTTTTCTTTGTAACTTTTATTTGTCTTGCCTATTATTCTTGCCTAGACTTCAATATAGTGTTGATTAGAAGTGGAAAGAGTTATTCTTGCTTTGTACCATGTCTTAGAGAGAAAGGGTTCAGCGTTTATCTATTAAGTTTGATATTAGCCCTTTATGAGTTGCAGATCATTTCAATATACTTTATCAGACTTAATAATTTTCTTATAAATACTAGTTGCTGTTAAATTCTGTCATATTTGAGTAGTGATTTTGTCAAATGTTTTTTGCAGCTATTGAGATGATTTTTTTCTTACTGTATTAATATGGTAAAACATATCAATTTTTAAATTTACATTAATTGAAAAATCATAATCGTATTATATTTATGAAGTACAATGTAATGTTTTGATATATATACAGGTTGTAGAATGATTGAATCAAACCAATTAACATATCCATTACCTCCCATTCTTGATGTTTTTTGTGGAGATACATTTGAATTTTACCTTCTTAGTTATTTTGAAATATACATAATTATTGACTATACTCACGTTTATGTGCAGTAAATCTCAAAACGTACTCCTTTTGTCTAGCTGAAACTTTGAATCTTTTGACCAGTAACTCTTATCTCTCTGTCACGTTTTGGTAATTCTTACAATATTTCAAAATTTTTTGCTATAATTATATGTTATGTGGATCTGTGATCAGTGATCTTTGATGTTATTTTTGTAATTGTTCTGAGGCACCAAGAAATGTTCCCATATAATATAGCTAACTTAATAATGTTGTATATGTTCTGACTGCTCCACTGAGCAGTTATTTCCCCATCTCTGTCCTTTTCCTTGGGCCTCTCTATTTCCTGAGACACAACAATATTGGAATTAGGAAAATTAATAACTTTACAAAAGGTTAGTGTTTAAGTGAAAGGAAGAGTTGCATGTCTCTAACTATAAATCAGAAGCTAGAAATTATTAAGCTTAACTAGGCAGACCTGTTGAAAGTTGAAATAGACAGAAAGCTAGGCCTCTTCTGCCAAATAATTAGCCCAGTGGCGAATGCAAAGGAAAAGTTATTGAAGGAAATTAAAAGTACTACTCCAATGAACACTCCAATAGTAAGAAAGCACAACAGGCTTATTGCTGATGCAGAGAAAGATTTTTCTGTTTTGATAGAAAATTGAACCAGTCACAACATCCCCTTAAGCCAAAGTCTAATCCAGAGCAAAACTCTAACTCACATCAATTCTACGAAGACAGAGAGAGGTGAAGATGTTTCAGAAGAAAAGTCTGAAGCTAGCAGAGGTTGGTTCATGAGGTTTAAGGAAAGAAGGCGTGTTATAACATGAAAGTACAAGGTGAAGCAGCAAGTGCTAAGGTAGAAACTGCAAGTTAGGCAGATCTAAGATAATGGATGAAGGTGGCTACACTAAACAAAAGATTTTCAATGTAGACAAAGTAGCCTTCTACTGGAAGAAATAGCTGTAGAAGAGAAGTCAGTGCCTGCCTTCAGAACTTCAGCAGGCTGACTCTCTTGTTAGGGGCTAATGCAGCTGGTACTTTCAGTTGAAGCCAGTGCTCATTTACCACTCTGAAAAATCTTAGGACGCCTTTTTTTTTTTTTTTTTTGAGTTGGAGTCTCATTCCATTGCCCAGGCTAGAGTGCAGTGGCACACTCACAGCCAGTCCAGCATTGATCTGCTGGGCTTCAGTGAGCCTTTTGCCTCAGCCTTCCAAGTAGCTGGAACTACAGGAAATGCTACCACACCCAGCTAATTTTTATTTATTTATTGTAGAGACGAGGTCTGGCCAAGTTGCCCGGGCAGGTCTCGAACCCTTGGGCTCAGGTAATACACTCACCTCGGCCTCCCAAAGTGCTGGGACTACAGGTTGAGCCATCAAGCCCAGCCAGAACTCTTTTAAGAGTTATGCTAAATCTACTCTGCCTTTACTCTATAAATGAAACAACAAAACCTGAATGACAGCTCATCCTCTTAAAGAATGGCTTCCTGAATATTTTAAGCCCATTATTGATATCTATTGCTCAGAAAAAAAAAAATTAAGATTTCTTTCAAAATATTACTGTTCATTGGCAATAATGCATCTAGTCACCCAAGAGATCTGATGCAGACGAGCAAGGAGATGAATGTTGCTGTAATGAATGCTAACATAGCATGCAGCCCATGAGTGAAGAAGTAATTTTAAACTTCTAGTCTTATTATTTAAGAAATACATTTTATAAGACTATAGCTGCCATCGATATTGATTCCTCTGCTGGATATAGGCAAAGTCAGTTGAAAACCTCTGGAAAATTTACCATTCTAGATGTCATTAAGAGCATTTGTGATTCATTTTAGGAGGTCAAAATACTACATTAACAGTGGGTTGAAAGAAGTTTATTCCAACCTGTTGGGACAACTTAGGTGTTCAAGATTTCATTGCAGAAAATGATTGCAGATATAATGGAAGTAGCAGAACTAGAATTAGAAGTGGAGCATGAAGATGTGACTTAATTTTTGCAATCTCCTGATAAAATCTGAACAAATGAGTGGTTGCTTCTTATGGATAAACAAAGAAAGTGTTTTTCTGAGATGAAAAAACTCCTGACGAAGATGCAGTAAACATTGTCAAAATGAAAACAAAAGATGTAAAATATCCAATAAACTTAGTTGTTAAAGCAGCAGAAGAATTTGAGAGGATTTACTCCTATTTTGAAAGAAAGCATGAGGATAAAATGCTAGCAAGAAGCATTGCATGTTACAGGGAAATCATTTGTGAATGCAAAAGTCAAATTGGAAAATTGTAGACATGAGGGAGAAAAATTAACAGAATCTTGCACATGAAGGAGATAGTTGTAAACATTTTATTTTAAAAAGTGAAGTGCTGTAGATTTATAGTTGGATGATGGACCAACTTAAAAATATGTAAAACAACACATTTCTATGAAAAATATAGGGAATAAACCAGAGATTACAAGAAAACTTGAATATTTTAAATTTGGAAATCCTTCCTTTTTAACTAAGTGATTAGCATGATCAGATATTATAAAGCCTTCTTATTAAAGTACAGTTCTACAACTAGTAGCATTCTCTTCCTGTAAGAGCTTGTTAGAAATGTGGAACCTCAGAGACTACTCCTGACATATTTGTCAGATTTCACATTAAATAATTTCCAAATGATGTGTTCTCCACATTAAATTTGAGCAATGTATGGAACACTGGTTTTCTACCTTATCTGCATGTTAGTATCATCTAGGGAGCCCTTAGCAATTCCATTGCCTGGGCCATACCCAAGACCAAATTGGAGTCTGTGGGTTTGGCACTGAGGTATCAGAATATTTAAAGCTCTCAGTTGGTTCTCTAGTGCAGCCGAGGTTAAGATCCAGTGCTATAGGAAAAGAGCAAAGCTAAACTAGAAAAAAAAACAAGAACTGGTGAAGATTTTAGAGTCAGGATTTTAGTCGTTTTTTTCTGTCTTTGAGAGATAATCATTTGTTCTCTGTGAATCAATTTTATGTTTTTTATCATGTTAAATTTTATTTGGCAAATATTTCTTGAGGGAATACCTTGGACAGGACACCACTAGAGGAGTTGGATAATGATCTCCAAAGCCGTTCCAGTTTTAAAATCATCTGATTTTTTTTGTCTGCCATTTATAAGTTAAGAGATAATTGGCAGCCGGGCTCGGTGGCTCAACCTGTAATCCCATGCCTTGGGTTGCTGAGGTGAGTGGATTGCCTGAGCCCGCGGGTTCGAGACCCTCCTGGGAAACTTGGGCGTGGTAGCGTGCGCCTGTAGTTCCAGCTACTTGGAAGGCTGAGGCGGAAGGATCGCCAGAGCCCAGTAGGTTGAGGCTGCAGTGGCCTGGAGCAGCCACTGCACTCCAGTCTGGGAGACAGAATGAGACTCCAACTCAAAAAAAAAGAGAGATAATTGGCAAAACAGAATAGATGAATAATAATCATATGTATAGGATTAGTGTGTGAAATGGTTGTAGGACAAGTTGCTGACTGTAACTGTTCAGAAATTGAGTGGGCAGTACCAATCAGAAGACTCAATTATATCAGAAATAGAAAAACAATCAAAGTTGGTTTGTAGAAATAAAACTATATAAGCCAATAAATGTATGAGAGTGTAATTTGAGGTGAGTTTGAGGAAAACAGAGAAGAAAAAAAGTACACAACAGACTGACAGAATTTTTTTAATGTTATCATCACAGTAGTGAGAATACCTTGATCAGTACTTCTCAAATGTTAATGTACAAAGAAATTATCTATGGGTTTTTATTAAAATGAAGATTCTGACCTAGCGAGTTTCTGGGGCAGGGCTTGAAATTCTGCTTTTTAGATAATCTCCTGGGTGGTGAAATGCTGTTGGTGCAGGGGCTGGAGCTTAGTTGATAAGGAACTAGAGCTTAGTTGTATCATACAAGTAGAGCAAAGTTCTTCCTGAAAGCTAACAACTTGCTCATGTATCTTTCTTAGTTGCTTTAGCAACTGCATGCCATCAAGAAAAGGATACCACTTTTAGAATTGACTCAAAATGAGATAAACTTGAGTGAGAGATAATCCAACATCCTAAAAGAATATGTGGGAGAAATTTGGAGGAGGAGGTCCTATAGTTCAGATAAGACTATTAGAGGAAAAATTTGATTCATCTTTAAAAATGTTACTAGAAGTTATCAGCTTAGAATCTTCTATAGCACGACAAGCCTGTTTTATCTCCAGCTGTCTTTGGTCATAGTCACATGCTTCACAAATGCATTTCCTCATCTGTTTATGTGACACTAATACTGCATGGAAGAGAATGTTACAGGAACAGGGTTGTTGAGTAAACACCAGATACTAATTAGGAAATGACATGCACTTTATATGGCGATATAATCAACAGTGAAATTGAAAGGGAGGAAGATTTCAGAGAGCACTGAAGTAAATAAAATAAGAACAGTAGAGTTGAAAGTGAAAAGTGAAGAAAGAAAAGGGACTATTGTCATCTGTTCAAGGATGAAAAACTAAAGCTGAATAGAAAAGCATATCAAAAGACTCTTTTATCTTGAGAGAATAGGAGAATAAAAATATCTACCAAGAATGAGAAAAAGAGGTGAAGATTTACAGCTCAGGATAAAAATATCAGCAAGATATTATTAGGCAGCTTTTTTCAGCAACATGAAGATCCTGTTTGCTATGAGACACATACATTTGTGGTGGGGTAGATGCATGGTATTGGTGCTTTTGCTAGCTTTGTTCTGCAGTCCAGGGGAGGCAGTGGAGATGTGCATGATTGTGTGCAGTGAGGGGCTGCTGACTATTGTTGATAGTAACAAAGAATATCATTATGGAGGAGCAGCAAAGATTGCAGGTAAATGACAGACCATCAAGTTTAGGGAAAATACAGGTAGCTAGAAAGGAATGAATGAGTGGCGTTTGAATTGTGGGAACTGGAATATGGTGTGTGAGGACGAGTTGCAAGCCATGCTTATATGAGGCATAAATAAATGATGTGGTGTGAATATCCTCATAAGTAACACAAAAGAGAGAAGTTTCTTTAAAACTAGAATGCCATGGGATTTACAATGTGATGGTGAGAGTTAGTGTAGATGTCTGCAAGTGTGGACTTTTTTTTTTTTAAAGGCAAACTAGTTTGTGAAGTAGTCAAGTAGGGAGAAAATGAATCTTGGCTTTGAGAATTTGTGAAGAAGGGTATAATCATAACATCATAGCATAATAGGCTTGGAAAGAAACTTAAAGCTAATACAGTCCAATGTTATGATTTCAGATAAGATAGCACATAATTAAAAGAGGAAATTTCTTGTCTAGAAGCACCTGTCACTTAGATGGTGGTTGGGACTAGAACACACAATGGATGACTTCTCTTATCCTCCATAGTGGCAAAGGTGATGGCTGTGGTGGTGGTGATTTTGACTATAGTGATGTAGGTGTACATAACAAGAGCCTATTAAATATTAAAACTTTGTTCCTATCTAACACAAAATGAAACAGCAAATGATTGTTTGTTTCTAATTTTCTTTCTAGAACGTTAGCTTTAAAGGGCAATCATTTTTTTAAAGTTCTTTAATTCCCAAATACATCTCTGTGTCCGTTCATGTTGCAGATCTGCTGAACGCATGAATAAAAACATATGTTAAGTTTAGAATTAGTTAGTCAGTTAGATGCTGTTGTAGAACTACGACTCTGCTTAGGAGAACGTTGCTTTAGAGGACATTTTTTACTTCACGTATTTACGAAGTATTAATGGACAATCAGACTAGATAACACTTACTGACCTCATACGATGAGCCACACAGTGCACATCACTACTTTTTATCCTCATAACAACTCTTGAAAGTAGTTATTATTATACTGTTGGGTACCTAAGCTTGTAATTAAACTGTCGATTTTCTACTGCTAGAGTTCAGGCTAGGTATACATGGTGAACTTACTGGGCAAATGTAACAGAATATAATTTCTATGATAAGGTCTCTATTGAGACCTTTAAACTAAGATGCCAGGCCAAAGTGGGTTCATCACAAACCATTATTTGCTAAATGTAAGTTTCTGATTTGATGCATAAAGCCTGTTCCTGTTTCCAGCCTAACTGCATGGATCCATGTGTATTCTATGGGCAGAGAAAAAGGTTGCTTCAATAAATGCTGTAATATAAAGAAAAATGAATAGCATCATGAGAAAAGAAACTCATTTGACACAGATCATACTGAGCTTCTGTCAGTACCAAACCTTTCTTTCTATTTCCAACCTTTTTGACCTACTCCTTTGCCTGATTAATTGTTGAGAAGTCTCGGGGTGATGGTAATTTCATCATGGACATCAAAGGAAAAACTGAATTAATTAATTAATTTGTTTGTTTATTTATTTCCTTTTTCTGTTCTTTATTCAGTGAGCATTATAAAATTAAAACACCATACAATTCAACACATACTAATTACCTCCAGCCATTTTATTACCAGCGTACTGCCTGACACATGGAATACAGCAAGAGAGAAGATTCCTTTAGCTTATGTTTAGGAAATGTTAGCAAGAGTAAGAAATAGAGGCAAGAGGATTGCCTGATCCCAGGGATTTGAGACAAGTCTTGACAACTTGGTGAGATTTCATCTCTATAATTAAAAATAAATAAATAAAATTGCCGGGCGTGGTAGTGTTCACCTGTAGTTCCAGCTACTTGGAAGACTGAAGCAGAAGGATCACCTGAGTCCAGCAGATCAATGCTGGGGTAGCCGTGAGTGTGCCACTGCATTCTACCCTGGGCAATGGAGTGAGACTCCAATTCAAAAAAAAAAGAAAGAAAGAAAGAAGGAAAAGAAATGGAGGGGTAATAGGTACAATGATTCGGATAAGTCCAGGCTAAAATGAGACTCTTTCAGGAACCAATCTAGTTTTAGGAAGTTAGAGAAGTTTTCCTGGGGACTATCTAAGCTGAGACCCGAAGAATGAGTAGTTGTTATACAAGAAAATTAAGTCCAGGCAAAGGAATAGGTGTTCAAAAAGGTTGGAAGTAGAAAGAAAGGTTTGGTATTGACAGAAGCTCAGTATGACTGGGAAAAAATAATTGTGAATTTGTGTGTGAGGGTGGAAGGATGCATTTGCTAAAAGAAGAGTCTGAAGATATAAGCAGGGGCATTTGAAATCGGGCTAAGGAATTTGAATTTTATCCTGAGAACAATGAAATACCATAGAAAGTTTTTTTTTTTTTTTGAGTCGGAGTCTCACTCTGTCGCCCAGACTGGAGTGCTGCGTCCGCTCCCGGCCACCGCAGCCTCGACCTGCTGTGCTCCGGCGTTCCTTCCACTTCAGCCTTCCAAGTAGCTGGAACTACAGGCGCGCGCTACCACGCCCGGCTGATTTTTTGATTTTTATTGTAGAGATGAGGTCTCGCTTGCCCAGGCGGGTCTCGAACCCTCGGGCTCAGGCAATTCACTCACCTCAACCTCCCAAGGCGCGGGATTACAGGCTGAGCCACCGAGCCCGGCTCATAGAAAGTTTTAAGGCAGATGAACAATATGATCATGTATGTTACAAAACTGAATTTAGCACTACCCTGAATGTTGGGTCCTTTTAAATTTGATCCACTGACAAAAAATATTAGCAACACACACGAAAGTAGAGCCTCAAGTCCCACCCCAAATCTGCTGATTCGGAATCTGTATTTGAACAAGCTTCCCATCCTAAAGTATAAGAAACACTGGTAGGTCGTGCTTGGCCAAGCGGTTAGTTGAAGCAAAACCTCCTGGATGAATGGCAATGTTAGAAAGAGCAGACTTGCCCAGGAGAAGACATAGGACTTATTCTGAGAATTCTATACTGATTTGGTAGGTGGACACATTCCCTATTTGAGCAGATGTGAGAGAATTTAAATAAAATCTTGGGAACTATTACTAAATTGACTCCATCTGTAAGAACAAATCAGTGAGGCATATCGAGGTTTTGTCCATTTTACAAGTGAAGACACCAAGACTCAGAAGTTAAGTAACTTGCTCAAAGTGATTCGGGCAAGAAGGCTGTGTTCCTTACACTGTACTGCCAGTATTTTAAATAAAACATCATTCTGGCTAGCTAGAAGTATGCCCTCACTACTTTCTGTTCCATAATCGGGAGCCAGGAGAGATGGTATGGCATCTTCATAACTGGCATTTGAGCAAGATAGCTGTGGACGTTTAGGAAATGTCAAGTTTCTGCAAAAACAAAAAAGTAGAGAAGGAAGGTGAGAAAAATGTGGTGGTGAAAACAACTTGTTTGATTTGAAATGTCACCCAAATCATCTTGAGTTGATTCAATATAAGAGCGCCAGAGAGAGGCTCCAGGTGTTGCTTACCGGAGTGATGAAGGGAACATTAGAGGAGAGACCGGAGGCAACATGATAGTGACGGTGGCAAAGTGGTGAAGTGACATGGGAGGATGAAGGTAGAGTTAAGAGGTAGAAGGGATGGCAGGATATTGGTTCAACAGGAAGTCAGACACCTCAAATACAGGCCACACTTTTAAATTAAATCAGTAGGAAACCACTGGCACAACACATTGTATACTTTCTAGAATTCTGATTGTAATTAGAGCAACTTCTATTTGAGGGATCAATGTGTTTGTTAAGCATAATCATGATAATTTCCATAGTACTTTTTGGAGATAAGGATACATAATACTATTTAAACAATATACATTTAAGAAGGAGAAAGAACTGGTGAAGCGGTGTCCATTCCACCTTAAACTAAAATAGTTAAAAGTGTATTTTGTAGGCTTTTGGTAAGACAACTGTCTTTTTAAAAGATAACACTCCTGAATCACTTTCAAGTTGTAATGTCTAACTTAATTACTGGAAAATCCTTTCAGGTCTTCAAGTGAGATTGAAAGAGATAAGAATTGAAAATCCAGATTTTAAAAATTAAGAATATTGTAAGACTGCAGTGTAGCTATCAAAGTCTGATTATAGTGCCTATATTTATCTACAAATGGAATATAGTTGTTTATTTAATTAGCAATTAAACAATTTAATTATTTTAATTACTTTAGTTAATTTCTTCCAATCTTTTTAATATAGTGATATTTAATTATAGGCTCTGATTTCCATACCATGTGCATATGTTATAAAGACAAATTTAGTAGAATTAGTGGTTTTCTCAAAAATAGCTCCTTCTTAGAAGAGAACATTTTTATAAACAAGCAGTGGCATTTTTCTTTGTTCATTTTTTCGGAACAATCAAAATAGTCTCTAGGCCCATGAGGTAAAAACATTTTGTCTGCTTGTAGAAAACTGCATTAATGATTAGATTCTGACTATTTAATCTGTTTTCTCAGCTTTCTTTTTTAACGTATTTCATTAAACAGAATGGCCTTCAGAATGACGACAGTTGAGACAGTGTTTTTTTTCCTCAGCTAAAGTGTTTTCTTCTTTAAAAGGGCTGCAGTACACAGCAGTTTTTGCTCCTTGTTGTCTTTCCATTGGGAGAATGACTATTTATAAATAGTTGTCTAGAATACTATGAACATTTCCCAGAGTAAATGCTCCAGATTTGATGATAATTTCTTGGTAACCCTTTGAAAGTCAGCACATTTTCTTCTCCAAAGATAATACTGCAATAGATGTCAAAGTTATCAGCATTATTATGGTAGTATTGTATCACACCTTGCTCGTGTTCTTTTTTTTCCCCCTTTTGGAGAACTTTGACTTTCATATATTTTGTTTTAATGAGACTTAATGCTTATGTTAACAATGTGAAGCAGAGCATAAGGATGGAAAGGTCCTTCAAAAATCTCTGTCTGACTTATCACTCCAATCTATGTAGCTACATTTTTTATCTCAGAAGTTTCTACTCAGGATATATGACCTTTAATATTTTAACTTCAAGGAAATCCTGTCTCCACAGAAAGAGGATGAAGGACAATATTTGTTTAAAAAAGAAATGTATGGGCCAACAAGATGTATAAAGGCCAGAATAGACCTTTGCAAATGGCTGCTGAATTGTGCGTCTTTGAATGTAAATGAGTGTTCTCTTATCCTCTAAATATATTTCTCTAAATATGGAGGCCATCTTTAGATGTCCGCAGACAGAGCTGTAGTTTGGGGAATTATTTATAACTTCCAGAGTGGCTCCATGATTTCCTTTGCTTTCCTTTCCCTAGCATTGCCTCATCTTCTCAGTACTTTACTTCTGGTCTCATATTACTTGTACTTAACTTTCAATGAGACTTTCATGTCCATATTCTTTTTTTTTTTTGAGTTGGAGTCTCACGCTGTCACCCAGACGGGAGTGCAGTGGCCACTCCCGGCCACCACAGCCTTGACCTGCTGGACTCAGGTGATCCTTCCCTCTCAGCCTTCCAAATAGCTGGAACTACAGGCGTGCGCTACCACACCTGGCTAATTTTTATGATTTATTGTAGAGATGAGGTCTCACCAAGTTGCGCAGGCAGGTCTCGAACGCTGGGGCTCAGGCTCCCAAGGCCTCCCAAGACATGGGATTACAGGCTGAGCCACCGAGTCCGGCTTATGTCCATATTCTAAGCGTACTTTATATATATTTTTTTTTTTTTTTTGGTATGTGATAAGGGATCTCACTATGTTTCCCAGGCTAGTATGCAGTGGTGATTCACAAGTGTGATCATAGGACACTATAGCCTTAAACTCCTGGGCTCAAGTGATCCATAGTCTCAGCCTCCTGAGTAGCTGGAACCACAGGTGCTTGCAGCCATACCTACCCAGACTTATTGTTATAGTTGACATTATTTTCCTTATTCTCATGTCTTTTAAAAAGTGTCACTTGTTGCACCAGTTCTTAGACATGTTTCTAAGACCTTGTTTTTTCTAAAAGTGAAAGATTGTGCCACTTTCCTACCACAGGTTTTTGGTTATGTGCACAACAGGGAATAAATGTCTTTTAAAAATATTTTGAAAGAAGAAATAAAGAAGAAATCCATTATATTAGCTGCAACATATGATACATCTCAGGAGAAATAAGCTTGTTGCAAGTAATTAGGTACTGGATTCTATCTGCTCATCATTCAAATGCTCTTAAAGAATAAAGGATAAATATGAAATATATTTTATTGAAGTGATGAATGTGGACCAGTCAGCTGTTTGCATCATCCATTAATTATAAGGATAAGTTATTATGTAGCTTGACTAGTTTACTGGCTTGTTTCTAGAAGCATTTAAGTACGAGAATGAATCATTTTTAAATAGAAGAGAGTAATAGTTTTTCTTATAAATTAACTAATATAATTGCAAATGAGCCTGAAAATCTATTTGGTGAAAATGCAAAAACAAAAAAAAAATCCAGGCTGGGTGTGGTGACTTAGCCTGTAATCCCTGTAATCCCAGCACTTTGGGAGGCCGAGACAAGAGGATTGCCTGAGCCCGGGAGTTCAAGACCAGCTTGAACAACTTGGCGAGACCTCGTCTCCACAGTAAATCAAGAAATTAGCTGGGAATGGTAGTGCGCTCTTGTAGTTCCATCTACTTAGAAGGCTGAGGCGCAAGGATCACCTGAGCCCAGCAGGTAGAGGCTGTGGTGGCCAGGAGTGTGTCATTGCACTTCAGCCTGGGAGACAGAGTGAGACTCCAATTTAAAAAAAAAATCCAGAGATAAAACAACATAACACACTACCCCGTGCAACACTGCAGCCTCAGTTGCTTGCTTGGAGACTGCAAACATACTGTCACATAAATATTAATGGCATTATAGCTGCCAGTTCTCAAAGTATCTTATTCTAGATTGAAAATTCTTGAGGCAACTGAAGTAATTTTTGAGTTGTTTAGAAATGAGACGACAATCTGAAGTTATGGGCCACACATGAAATAATACTATTTGGCATCATATCATAACTTTAGATATTATTCTGCAACAATCCACTAGAGTCTTGCTGTTTATTTTACATCATACAAATTTACACAAAGCACACACACACATAAACACAGACATATAAAGAGTAAGATTATATAAGACACTGTATAGATCCCTGTTGATGGGGCCATACACTTGTTTTTTCTGTATTTCTTTGTCCAGCTTTCCTCCTCTTTATCTGTATTGTACTCTATCTCTACCCAAGGAAATCCCATAGCAATATTCTTATAATTTCATAATGATGTTCATATATAATTGATATAGTATATTATACTTAAGGCTTCCATATATATTGCAAATGATCATTATATAGTTTATATATGTATCTGGTTTTCTTTACTCTGCAGTACAAATGTTTGTGATATCCACCAAACACACACATACCCCACCCTGTAGTTACTATCACTCATTTAAATTTGTTTCAGTCTACCTGACGGATGCTACCTAATATCCTAATGTTAATTTAATTTAATTGTGAACATCGTCTATGTGTTTGTTGGCTGTTGTTCTGTGTTCATATGATTTCTTTTGTTTCTCACTAGAGTCAGATTCAGTTGCATTAAAGGACACTCTCAAAATAATAGCATATTCAGCTATGTAGAAGGATAACTATCTGTGTTATGAAAAAGATCTCAAGATCAGCAATAATGGCTTCCTGCTGTAAACAGAGTCCTGGATCCTCTCTGTGCTCTGTCATGCTTACCCTCTCACTACTTAATCCGCAATGACGAGCTGTAACTTCAGACACTAAATCCACATTTCAGGCACCAGAGACAGGAACGAAGGACAAAGTGCTTGCTCCCACCCTTTAAAATAAATCTTCCTTGAATGCTCATAATTAGTTCTACTTGTCTATATAAGACTAGCTTGAAGGCAGGAACAGCCACAAATAGTTACAATATAGTTTGTGAAATGTATTTTTAAGCGGGTAGCAGAATGCCTGCCGTAAAAGCACATTTCTGTTACTAAAGAAAAAGACAACAATATATGCTAAGGAGGCCAGAGGCATTCTCTGCTACCCTTATGCTTGTCTATATAACTATTGAATTATTTGTCTTTTCTATTAAATTTTGGGTACTCCTTGCTACTTACATTGCACATTTTTGCCAAGTACATCATTTTTCTGATGCTTACAATATATTTTTTGCATACAAGTTTTAATTTTCATATAATCAAATGCATCTTTCTTTCTCTGAGCTTTTTGTATCAGGATCTCTTCCCAAGTTATTGCCTGTACGTAATTGCATTTTTTCAAAGATAATATATTGCTTTATTTTGTGTATTTAAGCATTCTCTTTTAAATTTCATCTGTATGGATGTTAGGTATGTCAGCATTAGCAAATAATGAAATTCATCCTCCTTTTCTTACTGAATCAAAATATCACCCTTGCCTCTTATTTTATTTCCATATAACATCTCATATGAAATGAATAAAATCACTTATAAAAATCTGCTTCTGGATTTCCTCTCACCTATTTTATCTTCTTTTGTCAGTACATTACTTATTTGAACTAACGGTGTTCAGGGGTTAACAAATTAGAGTGCATGGCAAAACCTAGCCCAGTGTCTGATTTTTGTAATCAAAGTTTTATTGGAACTTAACCATACCTATTCATTTGTGTATTATCTGTGTCTGCTTTTGTGCTACAGTAGTAAATCAGTTCTCATTTTGCTCATTGTTTCTTTTTTTTTTTTTGAGTTGGAGTCTCACTCCATCACCCAGACTGGAGTGCAGTGGCCGCTCCCGGCCACCGCAGCCTCGAACTGCTGGGCTCCAGTGATCCTTCCGCCTCAGCCTTTCAAGAAGCTGGAATTACAGGCGCGCGCTACAACGCCCGGCTAATTTTTTGATTTATTGTAGAGATACGGTCTCGCCAAGTTGCCCAGGCGGGTCTCGAACCCGTGGGCTCAGGCAATCCACTCACCTCAGCCTCCCAAGGTGCGGGATTACAGGCTGAGCCACCGAGCCCGGCTGCTCATTGTTTCTTAACAGTGTTGACAGAGAAATACTTCATTTGTTGATTTTTCTATTTATGAATCCAGTTTCTCATATTTTGCTTTAAATAATTTTCTAAATATCTTTTACGCCCATTAAATATTTTATCTAGCAGTCCTTTTATGACATTAACTATGGTGTAGAATTTGTATGTGAAGAATGTCAATGTATGTCATCCATTTTATTTATTAATTTTACTTTATGTACTTGAACTTTCCTGGAAATGTATTATCTTTTTAGCAAAATATATGCATAAAATCAAAATAATGTGATGGGAAAGATAAAAATATTATAAGCTTATTTTGACATCATAATATTTCATTAATATTTAAGAAAATAGATTAATCTCAATTTTACCTAAATAAAAAATATAAAATTTTTCTCCAATATAAAGATGCAAAGCAAAATGTAATGTATTCAAGCCTACTAAGTGACTTTACTTGTAGATTTAAACATATCAAAACAAACAAACAAGAATCACCAAACAAAAAGGAACAAACAATAACACTGAAATCAAGAGTCTGCATTCAGGTTTTTTTCTCTAACTATAAATTAACTGGAGCGTTATATATTTAATTTTTATTTATTGTAAACTCAAACATTATGAAAAAATATATTATTGTTTTTTAAATAACATATTGCATAATTGACAACTCTGAAACTCCATATATCAAGATTGTTTATAGGTCAAAAATTTTAAAGGAATAATATGAGTATATTGGATATTGGATTATTGATTTCTGTGCTCCAATTTATTTTTTTATTTTTATTTTTATTTTTATTTTTGAGTTGGAGTCTCACTCGGTCGCTCAGACTGGAGTGCAGTGGCCGCCCCCGGCCACTGCAGCCTCCACCTGCTGGGCTCTGGCGATCCTTCCGCCTCAGCCTTCCAAGTAGCTGGAACTACAGGCGCGCACTACCACGCCCGGCTAATTTTTTTTTTTTTTTATTGTAGAGATGAGGTCTCACCTGCCCAGGCAGGTCTCAAACCCGGGGGCTCAGGCAATCCACTCACCTCAGCTTCCCAAGGCGCCGGATTACAGGCTGAGCCACCGAGCCCGGCTCTGTGCTCTAATTTAAAGCTACAAGGAACTATCAACACATTTGCTTTGACATTAGTATAAAACAATATTCGATCCTGACCAAGTGGCTTTATTTTCAAACATTTTGAAAGGACCTCAAAATAATGAAGTTTGAGTAATGATTACTTTTCTACATTATGGTCTATGAAAATTACTACAAGACTCAGTTTTAAGAAGCACTTAGCATATTTTTTTCTTAATTTTTAAAAAGTCACTAATGTGGTTATATTTTTGCACAATATGTAATCAGTAGAGAGTTTCCTATTAATGTGGATGTATTTAGAGTAACAACATAAGACACTGTTTTTGACAGTAACAGTTGTTCATTTTTTATAGCTATCAATATTTCTCAGTCTCATTTCAACTGAAAAAAAGATTTTATAGATAAAGTTCTATTTATATAGAATCATTGAAAAACATTTAAAAATATGGGGGGAAAAAGGAATCATGACTAGACAATAAGACTAAGCAGAAGTCACAGAAAACAGAATTAAACTCTCAATGTTCTCAGATTTTGGAATGATAGTAGCAGAATATAAAACTTATATGTGTATATGTGTGTGTGTTTGTGTGTGTGTGTGTATATATATGTGTGTGTGTGTGTGTGTGTGTATTTAAAATTTTTAAAAATGTTTAGGAATAGGAAGTTGTGAAACATGACCAGGCAAATAAGGAATTGAGCCAAATGACACTTGATGAAATGAAGAAAAATATTGAAATTAAAAATCAATTCAAAAACAGATTAGACAAAATAGAAGAAAGAATTGTTGATGTTGAAGAGAAAACTGGAGAAATTACACAAAAGTAGTAGAAGCAGAGTCGGAGAATATGCAAGAAAGATTTTGAGACATGAGCGACAGCATGAGATAATCTAATTTATGTCAAATCAATTTTATTAATAAGTCAAGTACATATCTTTATTTTTAATATATCATTTAATGTATTTAAAGAAAAAATTTAAAACTCTGCAAGCTTTATAATTTTCTTTAAAAACAATTTTGAATGTTGTGCTAATTTTATTTCCAGATATCTTCTTCTAAGATTGATTCTGGACAATGCTTCAGGGCCCCTCCCACTGTGGGAGATTTTCCGTCCTCTCAATAAATCCTGCTTTCTAAAAAAATAAATAAATAAAATTTATTTTTATATTAAATGTTATTCTAATCAAAATTATAATAACTTCTGTTATATAAATTTACAAGTATAAAATTAATATAGAGGATATAGATAAATAAGAGCCAAGACACATTTTTAAAATGAAAAAAATTAGGTCTTGTCTTACCAAATATCAACAGTTGTCATGTACCAAACAATAAGAGAATGCTGTTATCATGAAGTTTGCATGAAACATCTTATAACAGGCTATTTTAAGCTGATAACAACTTAAATTTGATCTAATATACAAGCTTTTCAGTTTTACTGCCCCTTCAGTTTAGTTTTAAAATAGTACATTTTAAATATTCTCACCAAAAAGATGAGGTAATTATGTGAGACGATAGATATGTAAATTGGCTTGATTTAATCATTCTGCCATGTATAACTCTATCAAAACATCACATTGTACCCCATAAATATATATATTATTATTATTTTCAATAAAAATAAAATACATACATAAAAAGTATAATTTTAAAAATCATCTGATATTAGCAATAAGATATTCATGGAAGAGTTCAGTGAAAAAGACTAGAGACTCTATAAATATCCAAGTTTGAAAACTATATATGATAGAAGCATCTTTGCAGATTTTATGAGAAATAATGGTTACTAAGAAAGATCTAGAAACAGTTATTGAATATGTATATGAAAATATTTGAAAGTTTGTGACTACAGTTATTCCAAGTCAATTCTAATTGGAATAAATATTTAAATGTGGAAAAATAATCTGTTCATAATTTCAAAGTAAATAATAGGCAACTCATAATATAAGGAGAAATTTTAGGCAGTACATCAACAATAACTAACAAAGAAAAATGTGGAAACCATACAGAACCATATTGAGAAATATGGCTCCTGTACAATTAAGATTTTTTAAATCAAGCATTCTATAAAATACAAAGAAAATCCATAAATTGTCTTATTAATATAAATTGAAGATATATATATAGCACATAAAATTGACATAGGGCTAGTGTTAGGGATGTCCAAAAAATCTTCTACCTATCATCGAAAATCTCCAGAATCACTCTGTAAAGTGGGAAAAAGGCATAAATAGATATTTGTCAGATGAGAAAATAAGAATGATCAATAAACCTGTAAAAATGCATTTAACACTATTGGTAATCAGGGGAAATGTAAATTAAGTACAAATGGAGATACCATTTCAAATCTACCATAATAGTAAGTTCCTAAACATTTATAAATCAGGTTGTTAGAGTGTATATAGAACATTAATAATTTTGCCTGCTGATGGGAAGTAAGTTGGTACAATCTCTTTGTGAAGCAGTTTGTCATTGTTTTGTAAAATTCGGTATGTTCATATTTATAACCTTATAATTTTAGCTATAGGAATATAATAATTCCAGAGCAACCTTCTTAATGTAAATGAAACAAGAATGTCCATGCCTATAATTCCTGCAATAGCAAAAAGTCAGAAACATTCAAATGTTTACTAATAGAACAATTAATGTGTAAATTAGATTGTATTTATAAAGGAAAATACTATACAGCAGTAAAAATTAACTATAACTAAAAGCATAAATATGTAAAGTTAAATTAAATAATAGAAGTGGCATTAGTTATGTGCATTATTTGGATAGTCATTATACTGCAATAAAGGTAGGTAAATTTTTTTTTTAAGATTTAAACATTAGATTTTAAAAAGCAATTACTTTGTATGGATGGGGTAAGGAATGTGAGGAAACCTGAGCTCTTGAGAATCATCATCATCACTCTCTTTAGGTAGTATTTGGTGGGCGCTTCTTTTCCTCTCTTTTAGCTGCCCACATAAATTTGGTCATGTTCCTTCTCGAGGACTTACATTATATCATGAGCTTTTCCTGGCCAAGTCAATATATTATTGATTTCTTCACTCCCAAAGCCCAAAACATAATACTTGACACATAATAATCAAAGAAAAATTGTTACTGACCTAATATAATAATCCTCTATTGCATTAAAAATTATATCTGTTTAACAATATCAGGTTAAATTTTGTCTTTTGTAATAGTGAACTAGTAATGTTTTACTATAGTACACTATTATAATTTAAATTGGACAGACTTGTATTATTTTCTAGTATGTAGGGGATATTGCTATTTTAGACTTTTTTTAGTTAAAGATGCTAAAAGTCAGATTTTTCAGAACTTTTCACCTTAGCAAGTGTATCCTCATACATTCCTTACACTTTCAAAAACAGACTGTTGGGTAACCCTCTTGAGTCCCCTCCCACTGTGGGAGCTTTTCTGTCCTCTCAATAAATCCTGCTTTCTAAAACAAAAACAAAAACAAAAAAACAGACTGATAAAGGGTAACATGAAATATTGGTGGCAGAAGATATACAGAGGCAGAAAGATTTCCAAGATTCCTATACTCATGAGTTTCACATTCGTGAATTGAAATAATTTGTATATTAAAGAATATGGTGATAGGAAAGAATAAAAAAGCAAAAGAGAAAAAGCATTTTCAAAATTGAGTGCTTCTACAAATATATGACTCTTTATTACCATTCTGAAGTGGTTTGTTTAAAAAATTAAAGAAAAATTTTTCTAAGACCAGATCTCGGCATTATCTTATTTTTGTTCTTGTATCTTTCCTCTGTATGGAATCCTAAGAATATTCTAACCTCTGATCTCATAATGTAGAATGTTGAATTAACTTTTGGGGAGGTGGTTTTATTAGGTTTATAGTATAGGAAACAGAATGGCATTCAGTGGTTCCATATGAAAAGTCAGAATTCCAGCTATGACTCTGTGATCTTTTTAACCTCATTTAACAAAAGCACTTCATGTGGTACCTCATATTAGCCTTAATTTGCAGTTGGACAGTATTTCCTCAGAAGTAAAGGAGTTTATAGTTTTCTTTGTGCCTAATTCCATTTTCTGCTGCTATAACAAAATATCACAGACTGGTTAATCTTTAAAGAAAAGAAATGTATTTGACTCATAGTTCTGGAGGTTGGGAAATAAAAAAAGGGTGGTACCACACTTAGGAAGACCCTACATACTGCCTCATAATATGGCAAAGGAGTAAGGCAGCATGGGGGACAAAGACAACGTGCAAGGTTGGGAGAAAAAAATTGAGCCAAATTCATTCACTTCCATGATAAGTAACCTGCTCTTTTGATAACAACATTAATTCATTTATGTGGACTGAGTCTAATCATCTCTTAAAGATCATATCTCACAAAACTGTTATATTGGCAGTTAAATTTCAACATGTGCTGCAAAGGGGACATTCAAACAATAGCACTCTTGTTTTTATTTGATTTTCTTCTTGTCATCTTTTCTTCAGGTCCCACTCTTGTTCTGATGGAATTATTTTTCCATATTCTATTTTCTACTACATTCTTTCAACCTTTGCTTTTCATCAAACCAGTGGAGTTTTTTTTGTTTGTTTGTATTTTTTTAAATCTTTACTCTTACTGTATAATTACTGCTCTGGAAACAGCACAGTCTCATTATATCATGATAATTTGTTTATTCTTTTTCATGAATTCACTAATATAAATTTATAGATTCGTGTTTTTAAAATGTCCATGTTTATGAATAAACAAGGATGAAGGTGGTAGAAGTTCTACCTAGAAGTTCTAGACATTGTGGCTGCCATCCCTGTTCCACACTCCCCTTCCATTAAACTCCATCTGATCATCTTAAGCCAAGCATGCCTGATTTTCCTATCTTACAGTGATACCTGCAGGAATGGCTCCGAGTATGCTTGCATGGATCAATGCATGTTGAAGACAGACTTGCTGAACATATTTAGGAAAGAATATTTCTTGTGTTTAAAAGAAAACTATGAAAACTATTTTTTTTTCTGTTTCTTGTTAGATGTGAACTACAAAACACGTAGCTTTAAATTTATTGGCATCTACATGACGAAGGACCAGCTACAGAGTGGAATAAACACTGTGCACTTGAGGAGAGTTGGAAAACTTGCATCTATGATATAATTCCCGAACATCTCCCCTCTGATGAATTTTATTGTTACCACAGCTTCCACTTACGTTACCCATTTATTTTAAGCCTGTGTAAGTTGACTTTTTCATGAATTACAGTCAGATACATCTTAAGGATTATACTAACCCTTATCATTAAGTGTCAAATTATGTCAAATTCTAAGACTGATATTTTGCGTATTTTATAACTCTAGTGAACGTTACTTAAAGGCAAGTTCTCTCAATCTCAGCAGTTTTACTATTTCACCAAAAAGAAAAGTCGCTTTGCTGGTTTATTTAGCCAAAAAAACCTCTTTTTTTCCCTAGAGGAAGGAGATAGACCAAAAGTCACTCTAAGCAGACTTTTAGACCACTTATAAGCCCTGCATCCACAGCCTATCTCTTTACTACGGAATATGGATATACTTTTCACTTTTGTGGTGTTCTCATCTTATGTGATCTCTCCCAAAACTGAGACAGAAAGTGTCCACTTTTAGAACTTGCTGTGCATAGATAAAATGTAGAAACACTGTGATGCATACGATGGAAAGATAACTAGACCCATATTAAGAGAAGTGGCTATGGTCTTGGATCTTCTCATTGACCTTGAAGAAGTTGCATGCCATTTTTAAGCCTTAGTGTCCTCATCTGTCAAAAGGAAATACCATATCTTCTTTATTTGTCTTTAATATCTAATAAATAGTAGATTCACAAAAAGATGTTTGTGAGATGCAATTCTAGATTATGTGCTTCTCTATCTTTCAATTTAAAGAATTACTAGTATAAGTGACCACTGAGCTTATTGAAATCAGCCAATCATATCATTAAATGTCATATTAAGTACCTGTCCTTTGATTTGTTTGACATGGATTAAAAAGGGAGAGAAATATGTCTTTAGCTAGTAACAGGGAAAAAATTATTGTTATTGTAACCATTTTAAACCTATATTTTACGTGTACTTACCTATTTGGTACATGTTTTTAAATTATAACATAAGATGCTTAATTTTTAGAATTTATATATTTTAAATTAATTTATCATGCCACAAGTATATGGGAAAGCTGTCTTTGTCAGATGAAGTAGATAGTATTGTTTATTTTCTCATTTCATCTCACTTCTTCCGGATTGCATAGTCATTTAGGTGATTGGCCAAAACTCCACAACTGGGCCCTGATTAATCTAAGCTAAAGCATAGTAATTCCACCTGTCTTGTTAGACGTTGGCTCAGAAACCCAACTGTAAACACATTGGTGATGGTCATTCCACTAGTGATGGGTACTATTTCATGGGTGAACATATGACCTATGTAGAGGCATTAACACCGGCAGAAGGCTATTTTTCATGGTTAATGAGAGGCATTTGCCACCCCTCTTGCAGTAAACAAGAATGAAGACGACTGGGTTGCCATCTTATAACCACAGAGGAAGCAACCTTAACATGAAGATGAACACTCTGGACGACAGAGTACAAAAATAGAAAGAGCTAGGGTCTTTGATGGCTTTTCTGAATTGTCTCGTCTCTAAGATTCTAGAATTGTGAGACAGTAGAATCCTTTGTCTTTAAATATCATGTGAAAAGGAAAAAGTGCCCATCTGTAGGAATGTGTTATTTTCATTGTTTTACTCTTATCCTGACTTTGGGTCCTCAGATCATTTAAAAAGGACTTGTATATTTATTTATTGAAATATAATATACTATTTGTGCCATCTAGGCCTTTCTATTTTAGCAAAAGTATTAGGTTTTGAGTTAATGCTTTATTATTTTTAAACTGATAACATTTTAAGAACCTGGTGCGGTGGCTCATGCCTATAACCACAGCACTTTGGGAGGCCGAGGTGAGAGGATTACCTAAGCCCACAGGTTCAAGACCAGCCTGGGCAACTTGGTGAGACCTCATCTCTACAATAAATCAAGAAAAATGAGCTGAGCTTGGTGGCACATGCCTGTAGTTTCAGCTACTTGGAAGGCTGAGGCTGAAGGGTCACTTGGGCCCAGCAGGTCAAGGCTGCAGTAGCTCTGAGCGTACCACTCCACTCTAGCCTGGGCAACAGAGAGAGACTCTGACTCAAAAAATATATAAATAAACTGATAACATTTTAAATATAGGATACTTAAAAATATAAAAGTGTCCCAAGACTATGCATCCTTTTACAGTCATATTATGTGATATTTTAATATCTATTAAATAAATATATATTAAGAAAGTATTGTTGAAATTATCCTATTATTATAAAAGCTATTATTCCAAGTCACCCACATATAGCCTTTATTCCTTACTACTGTTTTTATCATGCCACCACTTAAGCCACTTAGTAATCTTATAACCTTCAGCTTACCTCTAAGGCGACTTCACTATTATTGTATTCACTATATATTTCATTCACTATATACATCCATAAAGAGAGAGAGAGAGAGAAACCAAACAAACCAAAACAAAAAATCAAAAAGAAATAAACAAAAAATTTACTATAATTTTTAATGAAATGTAATATAAAAATGGCAAATTTTGTCTCTTTAGGAAAATCTGATAACTTCTGTTAAAAGAAAACAAAAATGTTTATTTTAGAAACTTCATTCAAATGATTTTCAAACATTGAAAAGCATGCCTAATTTGTCACATTTGGCATGACTGAAATAGCCTTTTAAACTTTGAGCACACGTATGCGGGTCCTTGACCAAAGTTACTCATCTCGAATATTACCCAGAAATATCACAGAAAAGCCCACATGAGGTTGGGGGTGGGGGTGAAACCTCAATGCTAACGCTATGTTAATGACATTATAATAAGCCCAGGTCAAGCTAGGACATTTACTTAAGCTACTGCACCTGTGTTTAAGCAGCAAAAAGTCCCTTTTAGCAGGACATCCTGGGTTGAGAGGATGCTCTTAACCATATTACCCACATTTTCAGCAAACAATTATATAATGGGAGTGGTGCAGGGGGCATTCCCACAGATGTTAAGTCTCTTCAAGACCCTACCTTTCTGTCTGCTTAACCAGCTTCTGACTATCTCTTAATAGTTCATCCAGATTCCTAAGCACCACAGACATGCTCTTTTCTTTCCCAGATACCAGCAATTACTCTTACCTTCCCAATTTTATATTTATTTGCTTTCTCTTATGCTAAACTAAAAAAACTGTTGAAAAATGTTATTGTTCAAAGTGTTTACCTCTTATCTCCTTATTAGAAAATTTTGATGTAGTTGATTAAAATTTCTCATCAGTCATTTATTTGGAAGTTTTTTTCTTCTAGTTGTTAAACAAGAGTGAGAAGCTTACTATTGAGTGTAATACAATACGTATTTGGGACACAAAAGTAGGGTACACAGTCTTTGCTTCCCTCAGTCTTTTTATTTCCCCCAGTATCTGTGCCTTAATTATGCTATCTTGCAAACCTGATTGTTCAGAGGGATGCATGGAACTTTCGCCATTGCTTGTCTTTGCTATAAATTTCCTTCATTTTTTTTCTTCCCAGTTCTTGTCAATCAAACTTTCCTGTCTTATGTTTTAGTTTGATGGAACTTAATCTTTGTTAAATAACAAAAATGAGGTGTGACGATTAAGTTCATGAACTTGCCACCATGCACTTACGTTGGAAGCACTGTACAGACAAATTCATAAGGTTTCATAACCTTGGTATGTCAGTGTCTCACAGCTGTGTTTGTGGTGATGTGTGGTAGTGTCTTGTTGAGTGGCATTCACTATTGTTGTTGCATGTTTTTGTATGCCATCACGAGAATGTCAGAGCTTAAGTTAGAGCAATGAATAAACATTAACTTTCTTGCTAAACTTGGAAAGAGCAGAAGTGAAATCAGGGACATGTTAGTCCAAGTTTATGGGAATAGTGCCATGAAGAAAACAGCACTATACAAGTGGATTAAACGTTTTTATGAAGGGAGAGAAAACGTCATTGATAAAGAGAGGTTAGGACGGTTAGTAACGAGCAGAACTGACAGAAACATTGCAAAAAATTGTTGAACTGTGTGTCAAAATCATTAGCTGACTGTGAGAAACATAACAGACCAAATAAACATCCACAGAGAAACAGGAAAAATCTCAATGGAAAATCTTAGCATGAGAAAGATGTGAGCAAAAATGGTCCTGAGGGAGCTCTTGCATCATGACACTTCAGCTCACACAGCACTGTCTGTGAGCGAGTTTTTAGCCAGTCAACAATTAACTGTATTGGAACAGTCTCCCTACTCACCTGATCTAGCCTCCAGTGACTTTTTTCTTTACCCAAAGATAAAGGAAATATTGAAAGGAAGACATTTTGATGACATTCAGGACATTAAGGGTAATGCAACGACAGCTCTGATGGCCATTCCAGAAAGAGTTCCAAAATTGCTTTGATGGGTGCACTAGGCAATGGCATCAGTGCATAGCTTCCCCAAGGGGAATACTTCAAAGGTGATCATAGTGATATTCAGCAATGAGGTATCCTTTTTATAGGATGAGTTCTATCCTTTTTCTATACTGTTTCTATCCTTTTTCCAGTATGAAATCACAGACTTAATTTTCAGACCTCGTATACCATGTGAAAGCCAACTCTTGATAACTTGCATTAGAGGAAGCAACACCTATGCATCCTTTTTAGAACATTCTAGAAGTAATAACCAAAACAATGTCTATTGCAATAATTTTGATAAGAGCATTATGATTCTATAACCAAAGACTGATGTGCCTCTGAAATTGCATATGAACAGCAGTCTGCTCTACTTAGTCATACTTTCTCCATAAGTAAAATAATGGTTCATTCATTTTCCCTATTCTTTTGACTTTTTTTTTTTTTTTTTTGAGTTGGAGTCTCACTCCATAGCCCACACTGGAGTGCAATGGCACGTTCCCGGCCACTGCAGCCTCGACCTGCTGGGCTCCGGCAATCCTTCCACTCAGCCTTCCAAGTAGCTGGAACTACAGGCGCGTGCTACCACACCCAGCTAATTTTCTGATTTATTGTAGAGATGAGGTCTCGCCAAGTTGCCCGGGAGGGTCTCGAACCCGCGGGCTCAGGCAATCCACTCGCCTCGGCCTCCCAAGGGATTACAGGCTGAGCCACCAAGCCCAGCCTCTTTTGATTTTTAATGATCATCACAGAAATCAGTCACTTATCTTACAAAGATATTTTGCAGTCTGAGGTACCATCTTCTTCTCTGTCAGATGATTCTATTATTTATCTTCCCCCCATAGGAGGTTCAAAAATATAAAGCATGTTATTCACTATAAATCATTGAATCATATAAATATGCATGTATAATCATATGGATGATATTTTAATAGATATAAAAGACTATGCCAACATAATGTTTGCCAGAGCAATTTATGACTGTAGCAAGAAGGTTAACAAACAAAAGGGTGTCATTGTGTGTATATATTGCCATTTTATGGAAAATTATTTCTTTGGCTTTTAGTTTTTTTACCACTTTTTTTCTATTCCTTACCCTTAGCAAAGATATTGTTCTACGACAATGTCATAACATCTCGATATTTTATGAAACCTGTGCACTGTGTGGTTATTTAGTGCTTATACACAGGTAAAGACACTTTCCATTGAAAATGGGGCCTCAGTTGGACTCTCAAGGTGACAAAACTTCTTATTAATCACTATTATTTGATGCTAGTAACTTCACATTTGCATGAAGGAATACAATCATAACGTTGGAAATCCACTTAAAAGTCATTTGTTAGCTAAAACAATGAACTGTTTATTGGTAACTATTTACCTTTAATGACATACACTATTGAGATCAGTGCTCTATAAATATCAATTTATGCGATCCAGCAACAACAGCTGCCGGCACGTCTGCAGAGAAAAGGGGACACTGCTGCACTGTTGGTGGGAATGTAAATTAGTCCAACCTGCATGGAAAACAGTGTGGCAATTTTCTTTAGAACTAAAAATTGAGCTCCCATATGATCCCGCAATCCCCCTCCTAGGAATATACCTGAAGGAACAAATATAAATCACTCCAGCAAAAAGACACCTGCAAATGCTTGTTTATTGCCACAATATTCACAACAGCAAAAACATGCAATCAAGCCTACTACCCATCAAAAGAGTACTGGTTAAAGAAACTGTGGAACATATGCACAACAGAGTATTATGCAGCCATAAAGAAAAACAAAATCATGGATTTTGCAGCAACTTGGATGGAGTTGGAGACCATCATACTAAGTGAACTATCACAGAAACAAAGAACTGAATATCACGTTTTCACTCATAAGTGGGCCCCAAACACCAGTCACATTAGCACAAAGGTGGGATCAGCAGTCGCTAGGCACTGCTAGAGGAGAAAAGGAGAGAAGAAGGTGAGGACATTTGACAACACGGTTCCTGGTCCATTACCAGGGGGAATGAGAACTATTAAAAGCCCAAACATCACCTGCATATAGACTACTTAGTAGTTAATCCTTACATGTATGCTGCATCTCTGTAATAAAAAACATTTTTTTAATCAAGTCAGCTATCGAGGTAAAAAAGTCAAAGTCAAGCAGCAGAGTATAATAAAAATCAATCAGTCAATAAATGAAAATAAACAATATCCAAAAAAGTTTAAAATATCTAAACTGGAGTCTGAAAAGTATGGATCTTAGTTCTGGCAATGTTTTTGGCTATATATGTGACTGAGAGCTAAAATACTTTTTTTTTCCCTGTATCCACAAAATCCAACTGTGAAAGTTGTGTGAGTATTGGGTAGTGTGTGAGGATGGTAGGAGCTGAGGGGTGACTAAATAACCTCAAGTGTAATTGCTCTCTTACATTTGAGTGTAAATTATCCAGAAAAGGCAGTAGAAGATGGTACTTAATTAGAGATTTCAAGATAGAATGAAGATATTTATTGTCTAGAGCTACATAGGGAATAGATCTTGAAAAGGGAAAGGTAACCAAAAGAGAAAGATCAAAGAAAAACATTCGCTCTTTCTACATCTTTGCTTAGGGTTAGTTATTAAATGCTTGCTTTAGAGTACCAAAACAAGCTTTATTTTTCAAAATCTCTGTGTTGTGAAATACTAAGATTTTTTTTAAATAGTGTATTGAATGTACCTTCTTGTAGTATTTAGAGTTTATTAATAATATGACAAGTCTCAGATAGAAGGTAACCATCTGAATTTATCTAGCAATTTCTGCAAATTGTCTACAATGTATTGCCCAAGAAAACCATTTTGCTTCTCTTTTTCTTCATCTTTAGGGATTTTCTCTAGCTTTAATCACACAAAAGTTGTATTTGAACATCCCTATAGAACGTCTTAAAAAAATTTTCAGTCTCAGTATCTGCTTTGTTTTCATGACACTGCACTAAAGTAAGCCCATGTTTATTTTCAGGTTTGTGCTCATTCAGTGGGAAAATTATGATGATGATGTGGGCAGTATCACTCCTGTTGTGTGGCTATTGCAAAATCTAAAGGGCTATACTTCACTTTGGACGAACTTCCATTAGCCATATTTATTGAATAAACTTGCAAGGTCAGCGATCACTAAAAACACATACATACAAAATTAGTTGCTGTTTCTTTTTTTTTGAAGAAAGCACAAATAAATGGTCTCTATCTTTTGGAGAGTTCAGACTAACAACTTTAAAAAATCTATAGTTCAGAGGAAAAGAAAATACTAAATATAATTGTGCAGCAAAAAAGTTTATGTGTCTAGGCCTCACATAGATACATCATCTTAACGAGCCCAAAAACTCTCAAGAAAAAACATCTCCATTTATCCATTTCAAAACATGACAAAAAACCTTTCAGCTATGAAAATAAAATAAACTGAAACCATCCACATCTATCTTTTGATAAAACAAAAGTGAAAGATAGTACATAATCTTTATAAATATTTGTAAATTAACTCTCAGACTTCCTTTGTAATTAAGAATTATAATAATTATAATCTACACTTCTAACATTCTCTCTTAATTTTTCGTCATTAAGAGAATCCATCAAGTGTACTGCATAAGACTGGGAAAGTTTCCAAATTTTATAGCTGTCTTCTATCTGGAAGCCAATATTTTATGAGTCTCTTGGTTCTAATGTCTTAACTCAGTTGAATGTCTGAGCATTTTAGATGAGACATTTTTATCACTGACAAAAATGGCATCTTTAATTTTAATGGTGCCATCAAAAATTGATCAAGAGGTTGTTTTTGTAAGGCGTTTTAAAAACGATCTTTCTAACCAACAATTTTAATGATCCATCATTTTTGTTTAAAAAAATTTTTATCTCAATACATGAATTGACTGGTTAACAGATAGCATCTTTTAATAATAAATCTGAATTACATTTGAAACCCAAAGCCAGGATTTTTAGTAATAAGCTCACTTTTTGCAGTTAATCATTCCGTCAAACCATGAAAATATTTATCACCTATTCTCATTTTTTACAATAGTTTTCTATTAAATATAACAAAGAATGCCAGGATGGCAACATTTTGTAATTTCAATATTTTTTTATCTCTTTTAAATAATTCTTTAAGATATTTTGATATCACAAATATAGAAGGTATCTATGATATATATGCTTGTTAAAAATTGAAGTTTTGTGTTTTTATATTTGCGCTCCTGTTTTAAACTTTATAGTTCTGAGTTAATGTGTTCTATAAGTATAATATTTATTTTATAAAAATAAATTTAAAATTTTAAAATTTTGATCTAAATATTTAGCAATGATTTGTAGTGTTAAATATTTTAAAATACATGTGATGATCAGAGAAAATTTTAAGAAAGTGCCATTTTATTGTCAAGTAAAAAATAATTCACTGGACTTCTCGCAAGATGGCGGCAACACAGGTGGAACTGTGAGATTCTCCGAATGTGAGTTCCCCAAAAAGACGTTTGCCCTCCTTCCCCTACCCCCTTGCCCACAGCTGGACGCATTGGTCCGAGGCTCAGGGACCCACGGTCCCACGCAGGGCTGGCTATTGCGTCCCGGGCTGCTCCCTCGTGGGTGGGAAGGCTCGGGTCTCAGCTCCATCCCTTACTGCATTGATCTCAGACTGAGCCTCCGGTCACCCTAGGAGGCTCTGGGCACCCACCCCTCGGAGAGACTGATTCCATCTCTGACTGAAGTACACTCGGCACGGGGCCACTTTTGCCACTCACTGCCTGCCCTTGGGAGCTTTGGGGCTCTGAAATCTGGAGCTCTGGAGCCCCGAGTGGAGCGCCCAGCTGGGCAGCTGATCCCCAGGAGGCTCATGCTATCACGCTACCACAGACCATCATAGTCGATTGCTCAGGGATCCAAAGAGCAGAGAAAAAGGATCCTATTACTTCAGACATTCTCCAGGCAGAGACTCGCATTGCCCCACCCACCTGGTTCCCAAGGTAACCTCACGAAACAGAAGACAAAGCCACTCCCCCGGGAACTAAGCAGCAGACATCTCAGGTTGCAGCTCAAAGTAACCTTGCGCCTTGGGAGGCTGAGGGACCAAACCTATATTCTGCTGCACAGAAAGATTGTAAGATGGTGGGAAGTAGGTTTCAGTGGGTTCATACACCGATAGGGGTGGGTGCCCAGAGCCTCCTAGGGTGACCGGAGGCTCAGTCTGGGATCAACGCAGTCAGGGATGGAGTTGAGACCCGAACCTTCCCACCCGCGAGGGAGCAGCCCGG
>CAUYQG010135541.1:0-12936 GCA_963574415.1 Tarsius wallacei
ACAAATTAAGGACAAGACTCTGGCCAAGAGAATTAATGTTCATATCGAGCATATTGAGCTCTCTGAGAGGCAACATAGCTTCCTGAAACGAGCGAAGGAGAATGATCAGAAAAAGAAGGAAGCCAAAGAGAAAGGTACCTGGGTTCAGCTGAAGCGCCAGCCTGCCCTGTCCAGAGAAGCACACTAGTGAGAACCAAAGGAATCTGAGCTGCTGGAACCTAGTCCCTATGAATTCATGGCATAATAGGCGGGGGGGAAAAAAGATGCGCCACATCCTATGTCATCAGGGAAATGCGAATTAACACAGCAATGAGATACTGCTACACACCTATTAGAATGGCCAAAATCTAGAACACTGACAACACTAACTGCTAGTGAGGATGTAAAGTAACAGGAACTCTCATTCATTGCTGGTGGGCGTGCAAAATGGAACAGCTAGTTTGGAAGACTGTCAGGCAGGCTCTTACAAAACGAAACATACGCTTACCATAAGATCATGCTCCTTGGTATTTACCCAAAGGAGGTGAAACTTACATCCACACAAAAACCTGCACACAGATATTTACAGCAGCTTTCTTCATAATTGCCAGAATTTGGAAGCCACCAAGACATCCTTCAGTAGGTGAATAAATAAACTGTGGTACAGCTAGACAATGGAATATTATTCAGAGCTAACAAGGAAATGAGCTAGTGGGCCATCAAAAGACAGGAGGAAACTTAAATGTATATTAGTAAGTGAAAGAAGCCTATCTGAAAAGGCTATATATTGTATGATCCCAACTATATGACATTCTGGAAAAAGTAAAACTATGGAGACAGTAAAAAGATCAGTGGCTGCAAGGAGTTAGGGGATGAATAGGTGAAGCACAGAGGATTTTTAGGGCAGTGAAACTACTCTGTATGATACTACGTCAAGCATTTTTCCAAAACCACAGAATGTACAGTATCTAGAGGGAACCCCGAAACTGTGGACTTTGGGTCAATGTAGGCTCATCAATTGTAACATACGTACCACTCTGAGATGGTGATAATGGGAAGGTTATGCATGTGTGGGAGCAGCGGCACATGGGGTAGCTCTGTCCTTCCACTCAATTTTGCTGTGAACCTAATATTGCTCTAAAAAGTAAAGTCTAATTTTAAAAAAGCAAGATTGGGCCAGGCGCAGTAGCTCACGCCTGTAATCCCAACACTTTGGAAGGCTGAGGCAGTAGGATTGCTTGAGCCCAGTTCAAGACCAGCCTAGGCAACATAAGGAGACCTTGTCTCTACCAAAAAAATAAAAATAAAAAAATTAACTGGGTGTGGTGATGTGCACCTGCAGTCCCAGCTACATGGGAGGCTAAGGCGGAAGGATCACATGAACCCAGGAGACTGAGGCTGCAGTGAGCCATGATTGTGCCACTACACTCCAGCCTGGGCGACAGTGAGACCCAGACACAAAAATCAATCAATCTACAAACAAAAAGAGCAAGATTGAAGAGGAAAAAAGTGGATTATATAAAATTATTTTCTCACCTAATTAAAAAACACATAGAGTTGAAAACCCACCATAGAAACCATTTATTAAAAAAACAACAACAAATGACCAACTTTTAGGGTTAGAAGATACACCCTCTGCTTCATCATATTGTGTACTGTGAATTGACTGAATTCTTCTATTAAAAATAGGCTTTGGCCGGGCTCGGTGGCTCAGCCTGTAATCCCATGCTTTGGGAGGCCGAGGTGAGTGGATTGCCTGAGCCCGCGGGTTCGAGATCCACCTGGGCAACTTGGCAAGACATCATCTCTACAATAAATCAAAAAATTAGCTGGGCGTAGCGTGCGCCTGTAGTTCCAGCTACTCGGAAGGCTGAGGCGGAAGGATCGCCAGAGCCCAGCAGGTCGAGGCTGCGGTGACCAGGAGCGTGCCACTGCACTCCAGTCTGGGCGACAGAGTGAGACTCCAACTCAAAAAAAAAAAAAAAATAGGCTTTAAGCCAAGTTACAAAAGAAAACCAATATCCAACATTCTCTTGCCTATCAGAGGCATACTAAAAATTAAACTATTCAAGTAATCTAAAAGTTAAGAGAAGGCTTTTAAGATTTATTGTGCCGCTAGAGATACAAAACAAGCAGGTGTTATAATCTGGGTTGCAATGACTGTTGTGCAGGTCTGAGAACCTGGAAGATAATGACTATGCCTGGGAAGGGAACAGACAAAGGTAATTGTTTCCCAGTATCCTGGAAGATAAGAGAGCCTTTATGGCTAGTAGAGAGATGTGGACTCAGCTGCAGTCTTTCTGGCACCAGTGGAAAAAGCATGTGGTAAACTAGATATTCTGTAATAGGGCCTATGGGGCAAACACTTCTGTGTTAATGACAGAGTGTGTGTTTCACCCACAGAATCCCAGGTGTTCTGTGCAGGTGTGCACATCTGTGGAGGAGGAAGTGGAACAAACTTAAACTGCCTTCAGTTGATCACATTAGGAAGCCTGGGACAATTGAAGTGCAGCCAGTGTCAGGTTTGTTCCAAAGAATAAGAAAGTAAGATTACCAAAGATAGACATTTTTTTTCCCAGCAGAAAGTAATGATGGTAGATTCTAAACATAAAAATCCTATTATAAAGTAGTAGTTTTCAAAATTATATCATACTGAATTTTAAAAAGGTAAATTGACCAGTGGGCTAAAATAAATTTTTTTAGAAACAGATGTAAACAATGGTAACAAATCAATATAAGACAAACCAGCAGGGCGTGGTGGCTCCTGCCTGTAATCCCAGCACTTTGAGAGGCTACCAGGGGAGGATTGCTTGAGCCCAGGAGTTCGAGACCAGCCTGGGCAATGTAGAGAGACGTCATCTCTATAAAAAAGCTAAAAGTTAGTCAGGAGGCTGAGGCAGGAGGATTGCTTGAACCCACGAGTTTGAGGCTACAGTGAGCCATGATTGTGCCTTTGCACTCCACTCCAGCCTGGGTGACAGAGTGAATTCCAACTCAAAAATTATTTTTTAAATGTATTATGTATTCATGTATTCTTTTTGTGTTTCTGTTGTTAGGGATGGAGGTGTCACTCTGTTGCCCAGCTCTAACCTCTGGCCTCAAGTGATCTCCCGCCTCAGCCTCTGGAATAGCTGGTATTACAGGCATAAGCCACAGTGCCCAGCTAATTTTTAAAACTTTTTATAGAGATGGCATCTCACTATTTTACCCAGCTCAAAAAGCATATTTTTAAAATAAGTTATCAAAATGATATCAGTCTGGAGAAGAACTAACACTCACCATACAATAATATAATCCAGGTGAGTCAAGTTAGGTTAAAATGTTTATTGTGGATATTTTCTTGCTACTTTTCTCCTGTCATCAGTTTCCCTTTCCCTAACATACCACCCCCACTGTAATTTCCTGGCGTTAAATCTCTTCTCCCTGACTAGATGTAGTGTTGGTGGAAGGATAAAGTCTTGTTGACATTTTCCACTTGGAAGTTGAAGGCAATTCACCCTTCCTCTCCCTACCCAGCACAGCCATGGGCACTTGACCTAAGCTCAGCCAACCCAGTGGTCACTCCTGGAACACTGATTCTTAAGCTGATACAAGGACAAGAGATAACACAGGTTGGTCAGTGTCATCCAGACAGCCTGCTCCAACTACAAAACAGCTTCTGTCCTTCCAGTTTCTTGGTCCTCTAGAGCTCCTTGCCCACTCTCAAGTGCGTTCCCTCAGACTTATAGCAATCATTTGCTTTTTTTTTTGAGTTGGAGTCTCACTCTGTCACCCAGACTGGAGTGCAGTGGCATGCTCCTGGCCACCGCAGCCTCTACCTGCTGGGCTCCGGCGATCCTTCCACCTCAGCCTTCCAAATAGCTGGAACTACAGGTGCGCGCTACCACGCCTGGCTCATTTTTTGATTTATTGTAGAGATGAGGTCTTGCCAAGTTGCCCAGGCGGGTCTCGAACCCGCGGGCTCAGGCAATCCACTCACCTCAGCCTCCCAAAGCGTGAGATTACAGGCTGAGCCACCGAGCCCTGCTAATCATTTGCTTCTGTTAGAGTGAGATTCTCACTACAGATGGACTGTTCCTTATCTGAAACCCTTGGGACCAGAAGTGTTTTGAAACTTTTTTAGGTTTTGGAGTATTTGCAGTATATAATTACAGATTGATTAACCCTAATCCAAAAACCTGAAGACTGGAAAATTCCAACATCTAAAACTTTTTGAGCACCAACATTGCGTGCAAAGGAAATGCTCATTTTCAGATTTTGGATTTTCAGATTACAGATACGCAACCTCTCAACCTGAATCTCCAGGCGAGGACCGCATTTCCAAAGACATAACTGAGGAAGAGGGTGTATGAGATGGTTGGTGGTGTCATAGTTCACCTTGAAATATCTTCAAGCAGAGCACCTGACGATGGCCTGATGGTTTACATGTCTTTGTCTTGCCTTCTCCCACAGGAGGTGTTTACTGTCTTACCCCTTTGATGTTGGGTTGGCCATGTGACTTGATTGACAAATAGAATGTAAGTGGATACGATGGGTACCTTGTTTGAGCAGGAGCTTTAAGTATGATCAGCCAATTTTGCTCCTAAAACATATGTAGTCTGTACTTTATCCACTCCATTCCATTCTACCAACACTATCCAAATCCACAATCATCTCTCTCAACTATTTCAATTACCTTCTAATTTATCTCCTGGCTTTCTTTAGTTGTGTACCTCTGAAAACCACTACTGTCAATGATGTGAAAGGCCACAGATGAAGCCTTCAGTGGTTCCCTCTCCCCACATGGCATTTGAAAGCTGTCATGACTTGCCTTTTTTTTTTTTTTTTGAGTTGGCCATCTCACTCTGTCACCCAGGCTACAGTGCAGTGGCTCAATCATGACTCACTGCAGCCTTGACCTCCTGGGCTCAGGCAATCCTTCTGCCTCAGCCTCCTGAGTAACTGGGACTACAGGCACATACCACCATGCTCAGCTAATTCAAAAAATTTTTTTGTAGAGACAAGGTCTCTCAATGTTGCCTAGGCTGATCTTGAACTCCTGAGCTCAAGCAATCCTCCTACCTTGGCCTCTGAAAGTGCTGTGCCTGGCCCATGACTAGCCTTCTGCATATCCTTTCAGCCTCATCCCTGGGTATTCCCAGCTTCCCACTTTATGTACAGCAACACCAAATTGCCTGAGGCATCCTGAACACTCCTCCATGCCTTTGTCCATTCTGTTCCTTTGTCTAGCCTACCATCCTCTTCCTCCTGATTTTTGTCTAAATAACTTCTGCTTAAATCTCAAGTTTCAGTTCATTGTCAATGTCTCCAGGAAGTCTTCCCTAGTGCTTCCTAGGCCTGTGCTTTCCCTGTGTATTCAATACACATTTGTGGAGTTGAAATTGGCCAAATAAGACATTATATAAAAATCTTCTGGGCTGGGTGCAGTGGCTCATGCCTGTAATACCAGCACTTTGGGAGGCAGAGGACAAGGATTGCCTGAGCCCAGGGGTTCAAGACTAGCCTGGGCCACTCGGCGAGACCTTATCTCTACAATAAAGCAAATAATTAGCCAGACATGATGGCAGGCGCTTGTGGTTCCAGCTACTTGAGGCAGAAAGATGATTTGAGTCTAGCAAGTCGAGGCTGTGGTAGCTGTGATCGTGTCACTGCATTCCAGCCTAGGTGACAGAGTGAGACTAGGAGACAGCCTAGGAGACAGAGTGAGACAGAGGAAGGAGGGAAGGGGAGGAGAGGGGAGGAGAGGAAGGAAGGAAGAAAGAAAGAAAGGAAGGAAGAAAGAAAAACTCTGGCTGGGTGTGGTGACTTAAGCCTGCAGTTCCAGCTACTCGGGAGGCCGAGGTGGGAGGATCTGTTTAGCCCACGAGTTCAAGGCTTCAGTGAGCTATGACTGCACCACTGCACTTCAGCCTGGGCAACAGAGCAAGATCCTGTCTCTTTTTCTGAGGAGGGTTGGAGTCTTGCTCTGTCTCCCAGGCTGGAGTGCAATGGCACGTTCACGGCCACCGCAGCCTTGACCTGCAGGGCTCAGGAGATCCTTCCACCCCAGCCTTCCAAGTAGCTGGAACCACAGATGAGCGCTACCATGCCCGGCTAGTTTTTTGATTTATTGTAGAGATGAGACCTCACCATGTTGCCTAGGCTGGTCTCGAACCCATGGGCTCAGGCAATCCTCTCGCCTCCGTCTCCCAAAGTGCTGGGATTACAGACGTAAGCCATCGCACTCGGTGAGGACCCTGTCTCTTAAAGAAAAGGAAAAAGAAACCTATTCCTGCAAAAGTTGATGGCATTATAAATTGATTCTTCTGGAAAGCAATATGGCAACATGTAACAAAACTATGAAGATATTCATTCTACATCACTTGGTAGTTTCCCGTTTGTGAATACTCCTTAAAGAAATAATCCAGAGGAGAAAAATATTCACAGATGTCCTGGCAACTGTAGTTATAATAGTGAAAAAACCTGGAAGCAATCCAAGTGTCTAACAGGGAAATGGCTAAGCAAACAATGGGATTATAATACAGCTATTAAAAAATGACAGAGGTGAGGACTATGTCAACATAGAGAAGTGTGCATTTGCAGGAACGTTAAGTAGAAAAAAGAACACAGACTCATGTTTAAGGACGTGTGTTTACATAACGAGGATTGGAGACCAATTTGGAAAGATGAAAATGACTACAGTTCAGTGTTCACTGGGTCTTTTTTTTCCTGTGCAGTTCCATGAATTTATGACAATAATAGTTGAGATTCCATGTAATATAGATATCTTAAAAGTCTTCTGTAGAATAAATACTCACGTTATACAAGGTCGTATATACCAGGAGATAATCTGATATTAAATTCTCAAATTGTTATGAGAATAAATGACATTTCTTCAAGTGAACTTTTCTTTTAGTTAAATTCTGGCCAGGTGCAGTGACTCATGCCTGTAGTCCCAGCACTTTGGGAGGCCAAGGTGGGAGGATTGCTTGAGCTCAGGAGACCAGCCTAGGCAACATAGTGAGACCTCGTCTTTACAGAAAAAAAAAAAAAAGTAGCTGGGCATGGTGGTGTGCACTTGTAGTCTCAGCTACTTGGGAAGCTGAAGTGGAAGGATTGTCTGAGTCCAGGAGGTCAAGGCTGAGGTAAGTTGTGATCGTGACACTGCACTGCAGCCTGAGTGACAGAGTGAGACTATGACTCAAAAAAAAAAAAAAGAATTCAACAAGCAACTCTGAGAGCTAACTATAAGATAAGGCACTTAAAATCTCCTGAAATTCACAAAAATTTCGCAAAAAATTCCCAGGTGAAGTGTGTTATTACTTTAATTTACTTTATTTGGGTGAATATACACATTCGAACATATTACAAAAAAGTCTGGAAGACCTTTGGACTAAACCTCACATTCAAAAATTGTTTCAGTTTTATATTTTTGATGTTGTCTCTAAAAGAGGTCCCTACATATTGTCACTGAGATAAACTGATAAGGATTAAAGGGAAAAAGTCAGTATCATATGATTCTAAAGTTATGTCATCTTTCCACTTAGTGAACTATGGAACTAATATTTTTATAACTCCTGTGATTATATTTTGAATTGTAAATAATGATATTATATTACATTGTAATTCAAAGAAATAAACCACAATTTGTTATATCCAGTTTTAGAATTTCTTCGTTGTTTAAATTCACTGAGAGTTTCAAAAAATTGGAGGTGGCCCAGGCCTCTGGGCACATAATTATCATTTTATCTTTAAAATATGATCGTTTTTGTTTGTTTGAGTTGGAGTCTTACTCTGTCACCCAGGCTGAAGTGCGGTGGCACACCCACGGCCAGTGCAGCCTCGACCTGCTGGGTTTAGGTGATTATTCTGCTTCAACCTTCCAAATAGGTGGAACTACAGATGTACACCACCATGCCCGGCTAAATTTTTTATTTATTGTAGAGACGAGGTCTCGTCAAGTTGCCTAGGCTGGTCTCAAGCCCATGGGCTCAGGCAATCCTCTCGCTTTTGCCTCCCAAAAAGTGCTAGGATTATAGGCGTGAGCCACAGCGCCCAGTGAAAATGTGGTAGTTTTAACTAGGGGCCTAAAACAAATGGGCTGTTTAAACTGTATAAACACCTAACTGTATAAACACCTAACTAACACTCTTGTGTACTAGCCTTACTGTTTGTGCTGTGGTTAGAAATGTATCCAGCGGTCAGAAAACGACCAGCTTTTAGATCAGTGGTTCACAAACCCAACTGCAGGTAGGAATCACCTGCATTTCCCCTGACTCCACTCCAGACCTCCTGAATTAGACTCTCTAGCGCCGGGCCCTGGAGATCCCTATGTTGTAAAAGCTCTCAAGACCTCTTTTCCTTCCACTACTGTTTCCTTATGGTTCTAGGACTCGGAATTCAAGCTAATCCTGTTAGTGCTACAGTTCAACTGCATCAAGAGTTTAACAGATCTAGGCTAGGTGTAGGGCTCATGCCTGTAATCCCAACCCTTTGGGAGGCTGAGGTAGGAGGATCTCTTGAGCCCAGGAATTTGAGGCCAACCTAGACAACAGAGCAAGAACTCTTCTCTACAAATAATCAAAAAAATTAGCCTGGCATGGTGTGTGCCTGTGGTCCCAGCTACTTGGGATGCTAAGGTGGAAGGATCACCTGAGCCCAGGAGGTTGAGGCTGCCATGAGACGTGATTGTTGGAATCATGCCAGGGCACTCCTGCCTGGGCAACAGAGTGAGACTTGAATCCAAAAGAGAGAAGAGAGAGAGAGAGAGAGAGAGAAACAGATATGAAGGCTAATCTGAGGACCAACCACCACTGTCAATGTAGTCTCTTTGAAGTCATGGATTATGAGTGACCAAGAAAAAATTTACTAATGAAATTTCAGGATGCAGTCCACAGATTTTTTTTTTTTTGATGGGTGGGAACTGCCCACATAGAACTTAATTGTGTTCTTCAAAACACCCTCAATTGTTTCTCAAATTTCTTATTGTGCTTTACTATATGAAAGTAAAGAAATGCTGAATCAAAAGTGTTAAGTTCAAGGGTTAGTTTGTGTAAATAACGTGCAGTACCAGGTTTTTGTAGACAGTAAAACTTCAACTAGTCCAAACTGTAAATAACTAAATTTTTTTTCCTTTATAAAGAGGCAAATATGGAAAAAAAATGGGTTTTCAACACAGAGAAAAACAAATTCTGGGTTATGGGCTGAGGTCAGCACACATGCTGTCCATTCTTCTATGCCTTCTAGTTCTCTATCCTGCTTCTGTACTAGGGATTATTGATGCTCTGAGGGAGACCCTGTATTCCAGCAAAATTCCTTATTCATGGGTGCGCAGTGGCTCACGCCTGTAATCCCAGCATTTAGGGAGGCTGAGGGGAGAGGATTGCTTGGGTCCACAAGTTTGAGACCAGCCTAGGGAACATAGCGAGACCTTGTCTCTAAAAAAAAATTAATTAGCCAGCGTGGTGGCACGCCTGTAGTCTCAGCTACTCAGGAGGCTGAGGCAGAAGGGTTGCTTGAGCCCAGGAGGTTGAGGCTGCGGTGAGTTATGATTCTGCCACTGCACTGCAGCCTGGATATCAGAGTGAGACCCAAAACAAACAAAACAAAACAAAACCAAATGAATGAATGAAGTAAAGATTTAAATGTAGGGGAGAGCGGGATTGGCAGTAGTGGGATAATGCCAGGGGAGGTAGGGACATACCTCATCAACACGGGTACCTGCATAATGAATATTTGCATACCTAATCCTGAATTGTACCCCACATCTTCAAAATAAAAAAACTAAAAAGGCCGGACGCAGTGGCTCAAGCCTATAATCCCAGCATTTTGGGAGGCTGAGGCGAGAGGATTGCCTGAGCCCGCGGGTTTGAGACCAGCCTGGGCAACATGGAGAGACCTCGGCTCTACAATAAATCAAAAAATTAGCTGGGCGTGATAGCACGCACCTGCAGTTCCGGCTACTTGGAAGGCTAAGGTGGAAGGATCGCTGGCGCCCAGCGGTCGAGGCTGCGGTGGCGGGGAGCGTGCCACTGCATTCCAGCCTGGGCGACAGAGTGAGACTCCGACTCAAAAAAACAAATTCTTTTTTAAAGATCTAATTGTGTTCTTCTAAACCCCAAAAACGCAAGACGATGTCTAGGGAAGTTAGAGGAGCATTATTAACTGAAGATTTAGTGTATGGTCCCTCCTATCTACTTCCCCAATTCACCCTGGCCCACAGCCCATTTGGAGTGCCTATGTCCATGGAGACAGAGAGTGTATTCCTTCCAAGTGGCTGGAACCACAGGTGTGTGCCACCACATCTGGCTAAATTTTTGATTTATTGTAGAGATGAGGGCTTGCCAAGTTGCCCAGGCTGGTCTCAAACCCCCAGACTCAGGCAATCCTCTCGCCTCGGCCTCCTAAAGTGCTGGAATTACAGGCATCAGCCACTGCACCTGGCTATATTCTTCCACTTCTAACCTCAAAAGCGCAGGCAGATACAGAAGGCATCTTGATTGAAGTTACATTTATCCTTCCAGGAGCTGTAACCAGAATATCTGAATGTGGACCAAATTCAGAATAATCAAGTTCAAAAGGACTGTGATTGTTAAGTAGTAGCAAATGGTGTCGTGTTGATAAACACCAAGTTATAAAGGCAAAGGATTTAATGATTTTCCAAAATGATGTACTGTGAAGAATTTCCAAATGAACCAGAGAGTTGAGACAACCATCATTTCAGTGAGAAACCAGTTTGGCCTTCCTTTTCTGAAGGTGAGCATTAGAAGAAGGGTGATCGATGTACTTGGGGCACTGTGTAGAACTGACTTCCCAGGCGGAGCTCCAACCATGTCCACATGCCCCAGAGATAGCCGTCCTCCATGTGATCTGGTCTGTGCAAGTCCACAGAAGCTACATCCATTCATCCCCCCCGAATTATCAAAATAATTGCCCTTCAGCCTGTGCTTCACTAACTTGTGGGCAGAATTCACTCATTTAACTATCCCATGGGCTACAATTGCTAATTCACATGAAAACCCAGGAAGTGAATTCCCCGCTGCTGTTGAAAGTATATAATTAGCTCCTTGTGCAGCCTGACCCCACTGATTTTTCTGACGCTTTTGGCCTGCATTGTGCCCTTTCTGAGACCTCGGCTGTCTTCCCAGCTGGAGATGCCCAAAACTGCACGCAGCACTTCCTGTGGGTGTGGCCTTGCATTCTCAAGGCTGCACACATAAAGGATCACAGGCTTCCAACCACTCACAGATTCACAATGCCTTTTTAAAATATGGAATTTGAGTATGAGTGGCTATATCAGATAGAAGAGAGTTTTCCAACGCCTTTTAAAAAAAAAATTGATTTTGTAATGGTGGCCTCTCGAGAAACACTATAATTGGTCAGCCTGGGGTGCATCTGAAGGCCACCCCTACCACGTCATTCGCTATTCTCAGGAGAGGAAAGGCAGGGTGTCCCCCATGGGAGAATGACGACACACTTGTTTCAAGTTAGGGAAGAGCCTCGGTTCTCTTCCTGCGTTCAGGGGAAAGCGAACACACAATGTTCATTTCCTAAATACGGGATGTGCTGTGCTGGCAGGTCATTTTCCACCATGTCACATCCTTCTGGATGAAGGCAGCAGGGGCCAGAACAGGAAATGGCAAATACTCAGAATGAGACAAGGCTTTCCCAGGGCAGCCATTGGCTCTCTGGACCTATAAAGTGTACTCATCCAGAAACAGTCCCAGAATTTTCTTTCCTGGAGGCAGCCACAAGTGAATGGTAAGTGGTGGTGGTGGGGGGGGGGGGGGGTGGCAGAGGCATATTGTCTGAAAAACAGTCATTGGACTTGTAATACTGGGGTTGTATCCTTGGCCCATAATATATTGGGGATGACTTTTTCTCATTTTCTCTTCTTACCTGGAAACTTATCACTGGTGGGTTGGATTATGGAAGCATGCAAGTAAAATGAAGACCGATGAGTCAGGAGACCAGGTATCTAGACTGGGCTCTGTGCAGAATCAGCTACATCTAGAACACGTCTGTGTTTTGATAGCCTCACCTTCCTGATGAGAATAATGATTTCTGCCCTGATAGCTCATGGTTTTGAAATGCTATTTCTATGGCTTCTTTGCCACTTTTAGGAAGTTCAGAATAATGAAGAGTACAGCAGTGAACATAAAGGTGGGAATCTGTGGCAACTAGGATGTACAGTTCTCTTCTTGTTAGTCACCTTTAACTGGCTTCAATTTAACTTGGTACAAGGTAGCCCTCAGTGAGCTGCTGAACAAAAATTTAGGCCACTTTATTTTATTCAATCCTTACTCGTTTTTTAAAGGAAGTTTTCATAATAAAGAGACATAGTGGTATTAATTTAACTTAGTTTCAATTAACCACCCTTCGAAGATTGAGATTTCTGAAGACCCAAGGAGTGCTAATTAGAATAACAGTGCAAACCTCATCTTAGGCTGGATTGTAAAATAAGAGCCTGAAACAATAACAAGCAGAAGCATTGCATAAGACAAGTATCTATCTTAGAAAAAATTGTTTCTTTTATTTGGCAGACAATATGATTTTTGAGGTGACTTGTCCTTTTCACTTATTGGAGAAAAAGAGAGAGAGAAAACTGTGTTGTAAAGCTCCTAGGATCCAAATCTTCACATGATGAAAGGCTCTGTAAACTGTGCAACCTACCACTTGTAAAGTGTTATCTTTCAGAGGCGTGGCGTGGTGGCTTACACCTGCAATTCCACTACTTTGGGAAGCCGAGGAGGGAGGAGTGCTTGAGTCCGAGAGTTTGAGACCAGCCAGGGCAACATAGCAAGACCTCGTCTCTATTAAAAACAACAAAACCAAACCAGGCTCGGTGGCTCAGCCTGTAATCCCGCGCCTTTGGGAGGCTGAGGTGAGTGGATTGCCTGAGCCCGCGGGTTCGAGACCCGCCTGGGCAAGCGAGACCTCATCTCTACAATAAATCAAAAAATGAGCCGGGCGTGGTAG
>CAUYQG010135545.1:0-12109 GCA_963574415.1 Tarsius wallacei
TCCCAGCCATAGTTTTTTGGGTTTTTTTACTTTTTTAAATTTTAATTTTTTGTAGAGCTAGGAGTCACCCTGTGTTGCCTAGGCTGGTCTCAAACTTCCAGCGTCAAGCCATCCTTCCACCTTGGCCTCCTCAAACATGGCACTTTGGAAACTCCCTCTGTATCTTCTGCAGCTTGCTGAAGCCACTCTCTCCTCAAGTCCCAGTCCCTGATAGGAGTGACACAAAGCTGCCCAGGGTGCCCCACCTCACAAAGTGCTGGGGTCTTTCACTCACCCGACAGGCCCTTCCCCATTAACGGCCCTGTCCACGTCAAACTCTGGGTCCTTCTGTGTGGTCTCCTCTTCTGATTTCCTGGCATGGAAGGAGGCACAGAGTGCAAACTCAGGGGAAGGGCAGGGAGGGGAGTTCTCCAGAAACACTCAGACTTCTTCACCCAGAGACATGGTGCAGAGACAAACAGGTGGCCCCCAAAAGTCACCCCCAAGGGATCTTCTGCCAGAGCCATGGCCAGAAAGGCAAAGGAATCGGCCCCCCCCAGACACTGCAGAAAGCACCCCCAAAGCTCACCTTCCAAGCACTCCCTCTAGGGGAGGGAAAGGCAGTCATCGGGCAGACCAAGTGAGAACGATGAGCGGAAGCGAGCAGGAAGGAGAAACTGTGCACCCCCCCCCGCCACTCTAAGCCCCCCTGGGAACTGACCTGAAGGTGATGAGGTGGGTGTAGATGAGTGGGGGGCAAAAGAAGGCGAGAACCAGGGCCCAGATAGGCGTGGTGCTGTCCATCTCCCCCCACCACTTCTGTGTCAGCAGAGACTGTGGGGTGTGGGGAGATTTAGGAGCTGAATCGCCCCCCCCAGCCCCCTCCCTAAGACCCCAGGCAAGGTCGGGCCACAGCTCCAGAGTACAGAGCAAGTGCCCAAGCTGGGGGGCCATAACTGTGGGGGGACCGGGGACGGTGGTCCAAGGCAAAGACAACTGGCTAGTAGACCCAACATTCTTTGGCACTATATGCCAGGTACTGGGCTAAGCACTTTACACAGATTACACAGCGCAAGTGTGGGTACTAATATCTTCTACTTGTCACACATGAGGCACAGAAAGGTTAAGGAAATGACCCAAAGAAACATAACCGGAAAGCGGGAGAGCTGGAATCCATGAGTTGAGTCACTATGCAAAGCAAGGGACTCCAGGCCAGGCTCAGTGGCTCAGCCTGTAATCCCAGCACTTTGGGAGGCCGAGGTGAGTGGATTGTCTGAGCCTGCAGGTTCGAGACCCACCTGGGCAACTTGGCGAGACCCATCTCTACAATAAAATAAAAAATTAGCCGGGCGTGGTAGTGTGCACCTGTAGTTCCGGCTACTCGGAAGGCTGAGGCGGAAGGATCACCAGAGCCCAGCAGGTTAAGGCTGCGGCAGCCGGGAGCGGCCACTGCACTCCAGCCTGGGCGACAGAGTGAGACTCCGACTTAGAAAAAAAAAAAAAAAGCAAAGGACTCTGGGTCATTATTTGAAATGCCCACCAAATGATTACAATAGATGAGGGTGGGACTTCCTGCTGGGTAGGCAGAACTCCCTGTCCTGAGGGTAGGACTCTGTGAGCTCCTGTCGGATTTAAATTAAGAATACTGAGGTTGTTTTCAAAATGCCAGAGGGTCAGGATTGGAGAGACTGTGGGCGGAAGTAGGGCTTCATAAAGGAGAGGATTTCCTACAGGAAGGGTGAGATTTCCTGGGCCAAAGTATGTCTCTGTCCAAAAGACTGGGTAATTGTCCAGTGACGTCATGCTAATTGTCGCAAACAGAACTCAGGGCATCTTAAGAACGTGGGAAAACTTCCTGTGGATGAGGCAGGACTTCCTTTTAGCATCACCATGAATTCCTGCAACTGGGGTGGAACTTTGTACGAGGATGGGCTTTACTGTGGGAAGGTTGCCGTTCTGTGGCAGGGAGTGGGGGCTTCTTATGGGAAGAGCAGCCTTTCTGAGAGAAAAGTGAGACTTTCTGGGGGAAGGGGTGGTCTCCAGGGACAGGGCCGGGTCAAGACCATGGACTTTTACCAACGGCCAGCGCTCATCCCCGCAGTTCCCAGAGGCCAGTTGGGGACTTTTGGGGATGTTGGTGTCCCAGATGCTCACCTGGACCCCATCCTGGGCAAAGAAGGCAAGGGCATCAGCCTGCATGGCAAGCTGGAGGCAGGTGGCATCCCCCCAGAGTGGGCAGCGACGGAGAAGTAGGCAGGCAGCCCTTGCCTCACTGCTGCGGTAGCACTCACCAAAGAGGTCTGGGGGCAGGGATTTATAGGAGAGAGAAGAGAAGGAATGGGGAGAGGGTGTGAGGGGAAAGAAAGGAGAAGTGAAGGGAAAGGGGCCGGAGTGTGGGAAGGGTGGAGACGTGCACATCCCCCTCCCATGGCAGCACCCTGTGCCTGCTCCCAGGCACCACACCCCACTCACCAACACCCATCCCCTCAAACTTGGCCGCCAGGTCTTTCCTCCGGGCTGCCTCCTCAGCCTCAGACTCCAGGCGTGCCAGCACTCGCAGCAACAAACAGGCCCCAAGAGCTGAGGCCACGGCATTGGATCCCTGGAGAGACAGAGAGAAAGGGGGCACGAATACATCAGTGTATGGATGACGTTCAGAGCAGGGTCAGGGTGCAGGGAGAAAGCCTGTGATCAAGGGACACAGCCAGCAGTCAGAACTTAACTGGGGTCATCAGAGGCCAAGGATAAAGTAATGTTTGGGGATGGATCTGTAAGAAACTGGACATAGCCGAGTGCAGTGGCTCACGCCAGTAATCCCAGCACTTTGGGAGACTGAGCAAGAGGATTGCCTGAGCCCAGGAGTTCAAGACCAACCTGGGCAAGTTGGCCAGATCGCATCTCTACAATAAATCAAAAACTTAGCCGGGCGTGGTGGCACATGCCTGTGGTTCCAGCTCCTTGGCAGACTAAGGTGGAAAGATCACCTGAGCCCTGTAGTGGCTGTGAGCATGCCACTGGACTCAGGCCTGGGTAAAAGGCCTGGACTCAGACCCAGCAGTTGGAAGACACAGGGATTGAGGCTGGGTGCTGTGGGGTGACGTTAGGGTTGGGGAACGGTATGGTGGGCACTGGCGTCGGGAAGGCCTCCAGGACAGGGACGCAGGAGGGCGGGATCAGAGGCCACAGTGCGCTCTCACCATCTCCCAGAAGTACATGGCCATCTGGGCTCTGTTCAGCAGCAGTGCCCAAAGGAGCAGGTCATTCCAGGGGGCCTGCCCGAGGCCGGCGTCCAGCGACAATTCCGAGGTGGTCCTGTCCGGGAGCAGACTCGCCTGCCGGCAAAGGGAGGCGTGGTGAACACGGGCCCCGCCCACCGGCCCCGCCCCTGGTCCGGACCCGCCCCTTCCCTGGTGTAGCCCCGCCCCCAAGTTCCTCCCCACATCCCCGGCCTCGCCCGGTCCTTACGCTCTCCTCGCAGCCCTGGCCCAGGTAGCCCTGGTCCCAGGAGCCCCCGGAGGGGTACCTCGGCGCGCACATCTCCCCCAGCAGCATCTTCAGCACCTGCCCCACGTCAGGGGGGCGGGGCTCCGCAGCACCCCCCTTTGGGGCTGGGGCTTTGGTGCCCGAGCCGTGGGACGCCTGGTCCAGAAGGCTGCGGATGAGCGAGTTGGAGGGCGCCGCGCTGTAGAGCTGGGCCAGGCGCGTCCGGGTCAGGAAGTGGCCCAGGCTGAGGCCGTGGGAGATAAGCAAGCGCACGAACTCGGGCCGGTCATTCAGCAGGGCGTCCATGAGGGAGGCCTCCAGGTGGAAGGACTGGCGGGGGTAGGATGAACGGGGGGAAGAGATGGCAGAGAGACAGAGGACCAGGTGAGCTCGGAGGGCAAAAGGAAGGGACCGGGGTGCAGGGTCATGAGTGATAGATGGACAGATGGATGGCTGAGGGAACAAGATGGAGGCAGATGGCCAATCAGAGATGGACGGGCAATTAAGGCAAGGCTGGACAGGCCATAATGAAAGGCACGGCTGGGTGTCCGAGAAGACTGAGAGGGAGGGGAGCGCTTCCTTCGTCAGAATCCTCAACTTCCAGGCCCTGACCCCTCACCCGCCATTGGATGTCCCCCCGAAAGAGTTCGCTCTGGGCAATGTCCACGCGGTTCCAAGCCACAGCCAAACGCAGCTCATCCAGGTAAGCGGAAGCCTCAGAGCTCCTACAGGCTGGAAGGAGAGGGAGAGGGGGCAGGAGTCAGGGGGGGCAGGAACATCTGATGAAGGACTATTTTACTTCTATTTGTCTCTTTTTGTTTGTTTGTTTGTTTTTATCAGAGTCTCTATCACACAGGCTGGAGCTCAGTGGGATAATCCCAGCTCACCACAGCCTTGACATCCTGGGCTCAGATGAACCTTCCACCTCAGTCTCCTGAGTAGCTGGGACTACAGGCACATGCCACCACACCTGGCTAACTTTTAAAAATTTTTTTTTGTAGAGACGAGGTCTTGCTGTGTTGCCTTGACTGGTCTTGAACTCCTGGGCTCAAGCAATCCTCCCACCTCAGCCTCCTGAAGTGCTGAGATTACAGGCGTGAGCCACTCTACCCAGGCCTGACAAGCCTCTTTATAAAAGAGGGTGCTACTAGGCAGAGTCTGGGGTCTTTAAGCAGCCAGGCTATTACAGGTGTAAGTTCATTTGGCTCAGGGCCAGAGCACAGACCACTGGTTAGAGCTCTCAAGAAGGAAAGGACCGGGCACGGTTGCTCACGCTTGTCATCCCAGCACTTTGGGAGGCAGAGGCGAGAGGATTGCCTGAGTCCAGGGTCTCAAGACCAGCCTGGGAAACTTGGCGAGACTGCATCTCTACAGTAAGTCAAAAAATTAGCTGTGGTTGGGCTCGGTGGCTCAGCCTGTAATCCCAGCACTTTGGGAATCTGCGGGTTCGAGAACCACCCAGGCAACTTGGCGAGACCTTGTCTCTACAATAAATCAAAAATTAGCTGGGCGTGGTGGCATGCACCTGTAGTTCCGGCTACTTGGAAAGCAGAGGCGGAAGGATCGCCGAAGCCCAGCAGGTCGAGGCTGTAGTGGCCGGGAGTGTGCCACTGTATTCCAGTCTGGGAAATAGAGTGAGACTCCAACTAACAACAACAAAAAAATTAGCTGGGCATCGCAGCGTGGGCCTGTAATTCTAGCTACTTGGAAGACTGATATGGGAAGATCAGCTGAATCCAGCAGGTCAAGAGGTCAAGGCTGTGGTAGCCATGAGCGTGTCACTGTACTCCAGCCTGGGCTACAAAGTGAGATTCTGACTCAAAAAAAAAAAAAAGGAAAGGTAATCATTTATTTCATATTTGTTGAGGTAGGTTATGGACCAGGCAATGGGAAGAGAAACTGGAATGGAAATGGAAAGAGAAACTGAATACAGTTTCTACCCTGAAGGAGCTGATACTACTGGGAGAAGTGCATCCAGACACATGTAACTACTCTCAGAATGCTCAGGGCCCTCAGAGGTGAGCACAGAATATGATTACGGCCCAGAGAAGGCTACAGTCACAGAGGTATGGAGTGACCCAAGAAAGGTAGGGCTTTTGAAAGACCACTAGGATTGGGAAAAGGTGGGAAAAGAAACTTCAAGACGGTAGGGACAGCTTGAGCAAAGGCCTGAGTGCAAGAAAATGCAGCATCGATCACAAATGTGAGTCAGTCTAACTTAGGAAGCTTGGGATATACTGTGAGAGGAAAGAGATGACAACAGCAGAAAATGAGGTTGGAAAAAAATCTGAACATTAGAGGAATTCTGGGAGACCCTGGAGGTCATTAAAATCAGCAAGAGGGAACAAGAGGCCTTTACATTTTTGATCCAGTTATTTGATGGATCCAAACATGTGCAGTCAACAGGGGAATGAGAAGTCCTGAGGAGCACTTGTGCCGTGGAGTTAGTTTTTCCCTCTGCTTCCACTTGCTCCACACCTACCTCTAGAGAAAATTCATCTCATTTTGACCATTCCAAAACCTGGTATCACAAAACTGGACCCTGATACTGTTCTTGTCCCTCCCATGCCCTCCCAGCCCACAGCCCATCAGTCCCCAAGCCCCATGTCCAGCCACATGACTCTGTCGACCCTCTCCCACTGTCCTTTTGGTCCCAGGTGTATCTTAAGCTTCACCTGCTCCCCATTCCCGTCACTTCAGTCTCTTCCCTTTGCTTGAGATCCTGTCTCTCATCTCCAGTCTGCCCCTGCCCACTCCCAGAGGGTCCCTCCCTGCCTCTCAGGACAGGCTGAGTTCCTCCACCTGGCATTTGAGGTCCTGGGTGGTCTGGCCCTGCCTGCCTCCCTGACCTTGTCTCCAACACTCCCTTCATACTTTGCCCCAGACACACCCCTTGCAATGGGCTTGAGAGTCACACAGTCCTGAATGAAATCTGACCCCTATCACTTGCTGAGTGACCTTAGACAAGCCACTTTCCCCCTCTCTGAGCCTTAATCTCTTTATCTGCAAAATGGGGGAAATAATCCTTGCAGGCAGGGATAGGATATGAAGGGTAATAGTGTATGCCACCTACTCACCTGCCCAGCCCTGCACTGGCCATACTAGACTCTTTTTTTTTCTTTTTTCTTTTTTTTTTTTTGAGTTGGAGTCTCACTCTGTCGCCCAGACTGGAGTGCAGTGGCCGCTCCCGGCCACCGCAGCCTCGACCTGCTGGGCTCCCGCGATCCTTCCGCCGCAGCCTTCCAAGTAGCTGGAACTACAGGCGCGCGCTACCACACCCGGCTAATTTTTTGATTTATTGTAGAGATGAGGTTTCGCTTGCCCAGGCGGGTCTCGAACCCGCGGGCTCAGGCAGTCCACTCATCTCAGCCTCCCAAAGGCGCGGGATTACAGGCTGAGCCACCGAGCCCAGCTTTTTTTTTTCTTTTTTTTAGTTGGAGTCTCACTCTGTCACCCCGGCTGGAGTGCAGTGGTACGCTGATGGTCACTGCAGCCTGGACCTGCCAGGCTCAGGAGGTCCTTCCGCCATAGCCTTCCAAGTAGCTGGAACAACAGGCATGCACTACCATGCCCAGCTAATTTTTTTTTTTTAACTATAGAGACGAGGTCTCATCAAGTTGCCCAAACTGGTCTCGAACTGCTGGGCTCAGGCAATCCTCTTGCTTTGGCATCCCAAAGTGCTGGGATTACAGGCTTGAGCCACCACACCTGGCCCATACTAGACTCTTAAGGAGTGCCCATGCCCTTCACCTTGCTTCTGGCTGAAACCCTATCCATTCAACAGCACTGTCCCCAAGCCCATCAGCATCTCCAATTTCCTCAGCAGAGTGCCATCACTTCCACTTTTGCAGGCAGCAGGCTCAGAGCCCCACCCCCTCAAACCATACCATTCCGAGCTGCCATGCTTTCTCCCAGGAGGCTGCTGAATTCATTTGTACACAAGGAGGACCCATAAAAAACTGGAATTATATTCTGGAAGGGGGCCCCTTGTAGCACAGGCTTCCCCTGCCAGGTAAGTGTTCTAGGAACCCATTGGCATCAGTGAACCAGCTAGCATTGTTGTGAGAGGCTATATTCGGCTTCAGTGAATTTTTTTTTGTGGAGGTTCTCTCAAGGCATCTGCCCATTTTATGATGGGTGATTTACGAGCACACCTGCCCACACTGCACTGAGTGTTCAGCAGTTTTTGAACAAAAACAGCATGACTCTCATGCCCCACCCTCCCTATTCACTGGATCTGGCCCCAAGCAACTCATTTTTGTTTCCCTGGATGAAAAAAGTCCTCAAAAGGAAATGTTTTGCCAGTGCGGAAGAGGTGAAACAAAAAATGACAGAAGCACTAAAAGGCATCAAAACTGATGCGTTCAGAAATTTTGAGTGGCGGATAAAGCATCTCGATGGGTGTATTGCATCAAACGGAGAGTACTCTGAAGGTGACTGAAGTTTAAACATGTAAGAATCAATACACAATTTTTCATAAATAAATTCCAGTTTTTGTGAGTCCCTCTTGTAGAGTGAATAGTATTTGTCCACTGACAGTCACCTACATCTAAGGATGTGCACCTGCAGGAAATGGAATCACCAGAAGTGCTCCCATCTGTTGGGCCCCCTTTGCGGACCAGGCGTGGCTCATACCTTGCCTCTGAAGCTCACACACTCCTGCAAGGTAGTACCTCCGTGGTTCAGAGACAGAAACTGAGGCTCAGAGCGGAAACGTCTCTTTCTCAAGGTCGCACAGCCAGGAAGGAGCCAAGCTAGTATTGAAATTCAGCTGTGTCGGATTCCCAAATCAAAAGTAACCATCCTTTTTACTATGCCACAAACACGATGGATACAACTGGGGTGAGGACCTGAGCCTGAGAAGGTCCTATATGTTGCCATGATGCCTCTGGGGAGTTTTTCTCTAAGTAGGTGTTTCCTCCATAAAATTTTTCTGGCATGAAAAATGACCATCCCCCATCCACACACAGTCACATGCCCGACAAGCCTTCGGAATCGCCCTACCTTCTTCGTTTTTTCTTTTTCCTCTGTCACCCAGGCTGGAGGGCAGTAGCACAATCATGGCTCACCACAGCCTCGACCGCCTGGGCTCAGGCATTCCTTCTGCCTCAGCAGCTGTAACTACAGGCACATACCACCATGCCCAGCTTTTTATTTTATTTTTATTTTGGGTAGAAAGAGGGCCTCGCTATGTTGCCCAGGCTGGTCTTGAACTCCACTGGGCTCAAGTGATTCTCCCGTCTCGACTTCCCAAAGTGCTGAGATTACAGGCTTGAGCCACCTTGCCTGGCCAGAATCTTCCTTACTTCTTAACTATCCCATCCCCAGCTTACTAAATTCAAATTCTATTGACTCTTCAAGGCCCAGTTTAAACCCCAACTTCTCCTTGAAGTCTCTCCCCCACGGACAGTGATTCTTCCCTGTGTTGTTGTCTTAAATTTTACTTAAGACTGTGTTCAAACAACTCTGGTAGGAGCTGGGGTCCTTGAGAGCAGGAAATGAATCCGCTTTAATCTCTGGAGCCCAGGATGATGCTTGTTGAATGAATAAATGAGCCGCAGCCTCTTCCAAGTGGTCGTTATGCTTTCTGCCTTCATTTCCGTCATTCAGTCTTCTAAGCTGCCATTTCTAGTGAAATGTCAGGAGCTCCTCACTGGGAGACAATGCTTGGATCATGTAAAACAAAGTGCTGCTGGGCTCAGGGGCTCACACCTATAATCCCGGCACTTTGGGAGATTGAGGCAGGGGGATCGCCTGCGCCCAGGAGCTCCAGATCAGCCTGGGCAACATAGCAATACCTTAGTCTCTACAAAAAAATGAATGAGTCATGCCTGTAATCCCAGCTACCGGAGAGGCTGAGTTGGGAGGATTGCCTGAGCCCAGGAGTTTGAGCCTGTGGTAAGCTGTGACTATGTCTCTGCACTCCAGCCTGGGAGACACAGTAAGACCCCGAATGAGAGAGAAAAAAGTACTTAACACATACTGGAGGCATGTAGGAAAAGAAGAATGGGTGGAAGGATGGATAGATGGGAGAAAAGTTGGAAGGATGGGTAGATGGATAGATGGATGGGTGAATGAACGCTGGATGGATGGATGGATGAGTGGATGGAATTGTCCAGGGATATGTAGATGAACAGGGGAGTGGATGGATGGATAGGTGGATGGATGAAATAATGCAGGAAGAAGGAAATAATGGGTTGATATATAGATGGAAAGATCAATCTGTGCAAGTGGGTGGATGGGTGCATGGATGAATGGATGGATGGGTGGGTGGATGGGTGGGGGGGTAGGTTCATGGATGGATGGAAGAATGAGTGGATGGAATTGTCAGTGGATATGTGGATGGATAGGTGAGAGGATGTATGGATGGATGGGCAGATAGATGAATGGAAGGATGGAAGAAAGAGGGAGGAATAGCAAAATGGGTCGATGTGTAAAGATCAATCTGTATATATGGGTGAGTGGATGGATGGACAGAAGGATTCAACAGAGGGAAGCAGATGTTGAGTATCATGAAAGCATCTGGGCACACTACCCAAAGAGCACTACACAAAGCCCCAAGACACATAGCAAAAGGGAAAGACAGAAGACGGTCACAAGGGGCTGGGGCCTTATAGTGGAGAGGATGAGTGAAGTATCCCGGCCATGAAAGGGGTCCAAGGCGGAGCTGAGCGAGGGGGAGAACTGGGGATCTGACTCTTACCCTTCACAAGAGCCTTCAGAACGATGGTCTCGAATTCCTCAGAGCCATCCTCAGATGAATAGACCGTTAGCAGCTCCTTCCGGGTCATGATCCTCTCCACCTGCAGAACACCAGACTCTGCATCCCAGCCCAGCTCCTCCCAGACTCTGTCCAGAGGGATACAGGAGGCCATTCCCCTCCAGAACCTAGTCTAAAGGCCCGGCACCCTCTACTCCCAGAACCCGGAAGCCCAGGCCCCCAACCCCCTCCTCTCTCAGACCCAGAGTCCCGGGTCCCCAGTTCCCTCCCATCTCAGGATCCAGAGTTGAGTCCCCAGTGTCATACCTGGGCCTGCAGGACCTCAGGGTCTCCTTTGGGGAAGAAACGCCTAATCCGATCTCGGGCTTCCCCTCGCCTGATCCCGCCACTCCCCAGGGCCAGAGTGTCCTCCAGCGTCTCCGCCAGGCAGTCTGCGGCTCCCCCAGAACCAGCCACCAAGAGGCAGGGGAGCTGGGCCTGGGTGGCGTTCTCTATTCGCTACAGGACAAAGGCGAGAGTCAGGTCAGAAAAGGCAGGATTCACCCCATCCGGTGTCCAGGCCCCCAGCCCATCCTCCCGTAAGACTCAGGACCCAGGAGTCCTGGTCACAAACCCCCTTCTCCCTTAGACCCAAGCACCCAGGCCCTTGTACCTCCAACATCTTCTCATCACCATCGATGAGGAGGAGGAGAACAGGGATGTCGATTCCAGTCCCTGAGGCAAGAAGAGAAGGGGGCTTGGTCACCTCCCATCAGCCTTTGCTGGAGATGGGACAGAACCGCATTTCCCAGGAGTCCCTGGGGCAGACTTTGGCCTCTTCATAATCCTCTGTTCTGAGGCTCATGGGAATTGTTTCTTTGAGGACTTCCGGAGGAGGCTAGATTTTGGAGACAGTAATGCTTAACTTCCCAAGGGAGGAGAGGGCTGGGGAGCTGGACTTCCGAGTCCCTGAATGAGGCAGGCATTTCTTGGTGAGTCAGTCCTGTAATTAATTAACCATCCAGGAGCCAGAGCAGGTGAAAGTTCAAATAGAAAATGAAGGAAATAAGAATAGAAAAAACTATCCAAATACAATATACATATTTACCAAAGCCCAAAAGCAAAATCATAAAGGTGGTTTTGTACCAACTCTATTATTATTAAAATACGAAACTAGACCGTGTTACTTCTATTCACACTCTGCTCATCCTGGAGTTTTGAGCTTATGTAATAAAGCAAGAAAATGAAATAACTGAAATTAAAACTTGGGGAGGCTGAGGCGGAAGGACCTCCTGAGTCCAAGAGGTCGAAGCTTCAGTGAGCCGAGATCATGTCATTGCACTCCAGCCTGGGTGACAGAGTGAGACTTCAACTCAAAAAAAAAAAAAAAAATTAAAACTCGTACATTTTTTTTTTGAGTTGGAGTCTCACTCTGTCACCCAAGCTGGAACGCAGTGGCATGCTCCAAGCTACCGCAGCCTCAGCCTGCTGGGCTTAGGAGATCCTTCCGCCTCAGCCTTCGAAGCAGCTGGAACAACAGGTACACATCACCATGCCCGGCTAATTTTTGTGATTTATTGTAGAGATGAGGTCTCACCAAGTTGCCCAGGCTGGTCTTGAAACCCCGGGCTCGGGCAATCCTCTCTCCTCAACCTCCCAAAGTGCTGGGGTTACAGACTGAGCCACCACACCCGGCCTCATATATTTTTTAAAAAGCTAGAAGACACAAAGCTATCTGTTTGAAGAAAAATGATTTATATTTCTAGAAAATTGGACGACTTCACCAAAACAAAAATACACAAAAATAGCCGGGCTTGGTGGCTCAGCCTGTAATCCCGCGCCTTGGGAGGCTGAGGTGAGTGGATTGCCTGAGCCCGCGGGTTCGAGACCCGCCTGGGCAGGCGAAACCTCATCTCTACAATAAATAAAAAAAAATTAGCCGGGCGT
>CAUYQG010135546.1:0-15721 GCA_963574415.1 Tarsius wallacei
GGGGAGGAGTCCCACAAGGTGTTTTAAAGGTTTCCCTGACATTGCTCAGAGAATCCCCTACACTGGAGTGAGGAGGACGCAAGAACCAGAGAAGGAATGTGAGGACCCACAGATCACAGGGGGCCCAACTGGGATCTCCACCCTGGAGCTTCTTAACCTACAACCTGTGTTATATACCTCATTAAAAAAAATTTTTTTTTAAAACTTGCTTTACAATTAATAAAGTGGCGTAGTTTTTATTAACTTAGCCTAGATTCCATTTCCCCCCAGCTGTCTAGGACGTCAGGGGCAATGATCTCAAGAAGAGGGTCAAGGGTGATGGTGGCTGTGTAGACAGTCCCGGAACAAGCCAGGCTTTTTAGGCAGCCCTGATGGATGTTTCTGGACAGGGCTTGTCACCCTGTGCTGGGGTCGCTTCCGTTTCTACCACACAAAGTGGAACGGGCTAGACTGTTCCTCCCTCTGGGACTGGACCTGCTGGGGCAAAATTGCTCCCTTTTCTCGGCCAGGCACCCTCCCACTGCCACCAAACAGAGGCAGGATTCCGTGTTTTTGAGCACGAGGGATCTCAGAGCAAACATGGCCTGTCCCTGACTTGAGGTACCTCCAGCCTGCCCCCCCAACCAGAGGCAAACTCTACTGGAATCTGGGACACTGTCCCCAAGCACACAGGGGTGTCAGAGCCCCAGAGGCTCTGGGGTTCCCCACCAGCAAGGAAAACTAACACCTCTGGGCAGACTCTGTGTGACCGTGACCTTTAACATCAGAATTATGTTTAATGAAAATGAAATGGAAACGAATAGACAGCAATCACCTGTAGCAATCACCTGTAGGAACAAACCAGGATTTTAGGAAAGTCCCTCTTCGGCACAGGCTGGTGCCGCCTTGCTGTCTTATCAACTGTTTTCTCAGTTTAGCTCAGAGGTGAAGAGAGAGAAAAATGATCATGAGCTTTTGAATGACCGAGCCTGACCTTTGGCCCCAGCTCTGTCCAACTCTTGCAGAGGGGACTAGGGGGGAGGAAACATATGAAGCTCCTAGCATGTGGTAGGGGCTTGTGTTAATCAGCAGTTTTCTGTGGCAAGGGACCAAAATCTCCAACTCAAATAAGGAACACTCATTGGCGCCAAGAGCTTCAGATGCAGCTGGAGCCTGGTGCTCCAACAGTCTGGTCGGGTGTCTGTCTGTCTGTGGGTCTGTCCCCAGCCCCTTCTGTGTTAGCTCCACTCCCAGGTGAGCTCTTTTCCCCTGGTGGACCCTGGCAGCTCCACACTGTCATCTCACCAACCTTAAACGGCCTGAAAGTCAGCAGGTATTGGAGAGATTTGCACCTGTCCTAGGCCCATATTCATGCAGGCAGGTGTGTGTGTGTGTGGGGGGGGGCTGTGGGGGAAGGGTCAGCAGGCACTTTCTGGGCCCAAATCCTCTAGACCCACCTGGGAGTTCAGGGTCGGCTATGTAGGTAGGCCCCACCCATCCTCCTGTGTTCTGACTTAGGGCTTTTTCCAAAACTGAGGACAGAGTCACCTGGAAAAGTTAACACCTGCCAATAGAGACAGCTCAGAGGTAGATCCAACGGGTTTGTCGGGGGCTCCCAAGGAGACTAAGCCTGTCATCTGCAGGGGTCACTGCCTGATGGCACACCTGCGTTGGCTTTCACCCCATCCCTGTCCCACTGCCCTGTCCCTCACCCCAGCTTCCTGGAGTCACCTCCCACCCAAACTACCCACATCCAAGGCCTTGTCTCAGACTCTGTTTCTGGGGAATCCCCAGATGAAGGCGGAGAGGTCAGCCCCACCTGGAGCAGGTGAACGGAGAGGTGTGGGGACCCCACGGGGACATGGCCTGCCCAGCACCTGCCCTCCCCCAGCAGGAGAAATCCCCCATCTCCTCTTGGTTGTTGTCTCATGAATCCTCCCAGTGTATAAAGGACACCAGAAAGGGTGATCCAGGCTCATCAAGCATTTATTGAGCATCTGCTGTATGCCAGACTCACCTACTCCTCGCAATGGCCCTGTAGAGGAAGCGTCCTCACCCCATTCTTACAGATGCAGACACTGAAGCTGAGACTGTCGGGAAGGTGCACTAGGGTCCTGAGGCCACGCAGCTGGCAGAATGGGACTGGAGTCTCGGCCTCTCACTTCAGGGGCAGGCTCCTACCCCGGACCCGCCGGCTTGTCTGGGGCGGCTCACTGAGCTGGACCCAGCCTGACGCCTCCCATGGACCCCTCCCGTGGAGGCCGGATCTTCCACCCAGCACCTGGCTACCATCCTTCCTCCCCAGGCACCTTCCATTGTGTTTCCAGTGTCAAGCAGGGTACCCTCTTCCCCACCCTTTGCAGGGGAGACTCAGGCTTTCTCCATCCGGAAGCCCCTGCTGGCATGGGACCCTTGTGCCCGGTTCGCACGGTGGGAGGTGCTCCACAGACTTGTCCCTTCCCCATTTGCTTTCCCCGGGCTGTCCCCCCACACAACAGCTCTCCCCTCACCCCTTGCCCACCTGGGCCACCCTCTGCTGAGAAAGTGGGTGCACATCACATCTCAATCCTCTTCAAAGGCCATTAGCCAAGAGCAAGCTACAAACCCATGTTACTTCACCTCTGGGTTCTGGGACTTCAGACTGCAGCAGGATGTGGGCGGGGTTATTTTTCTGAGTCCCCATCCTTGCCCCTCAGCCGCCTTGTGATTCCTGCAGTGTGACACGCTCTGCACAGTCCCAGGGCCAGAACACAAGCAGAGCCTTGTACTCCTGTGGGGCAGGACGGGGTGGAGGATGGTGGAGATGGCTGGGCTGATGCACGTTGCTCCTTCTCTGGCCCCACCCAGAGCCACCCACCAACTGTAAAGAGCCTCACAGATAAAACAACTCTCCTCCCTCCTCCTCCTCTGCCTCCTCGTTTCCTCCTCCTCCTCCTCCTCCTCCCCCACCCTTCTTCCTTCTTCTCCTTGAGTCAGGGTCTCACTCTGTTGCCCAGGCTGGAGTGCAGTGGCAAAATCACAGCTCACTGCAGCCTCGACCTCCTGGGCTCAGGAGGTCCTCCTGCCTCAGCCTCCCGATAACTGGGACTACAGGCACACACCACCATGTTCAGCTAATTTTTTGATTTTGTGTGTGTGTCGGGGGGGGGGGGAGTCAGGGTCTCACTATGTTGTCCAGGTTGGTCTCCTGGGCAACTCTTGGGCTCAAACAATCCTCCCACCTCAGCCTCCCGAAGTGTTAGGATTACAGATGTGAGCCACTGCACCTGGCCTTTCTCTTATTCTCGTAAGATACTTTGTTCAGAAGCCATGATGAACATTTCATCATGAAATAGTCTTCCTCCCTAGAATATTTTATGCTGCGAACAGCATAGAATCAAACTGTCACCAGTGGTTTCCAATGCCCCTTTGGTATCTGTGTTGAAGAGGGTGGGCCCTCAACTCTCCTTTCTGAATGTGACAAGCCTGGTCCCCAGCCTGGACAGTGGCCCCCAGCCTGAACATGCTCTTAGAGGAGGCTGGGGCCTAAACCTGCCTGGAACCACCTCCTGGAAAACAGTGCCCTGTGCCCTGCTGTGTGGCAGGCTGGACACATACCTTGTCCTGACTGTCACATGCTCCATCTGTGTGGACTTTGAGGTGGTTCTGGGGAGGGCCCCAGGCTGGTCTCAACTGCCTCTATAAATAGCCATCTCCGGGAATTAACTGGGCGTGCGGACTGTTTTTACAGGTCTGTGTCTTCGTGTTTCCACTAATCCGGCCGAGTGCTTCTGGGTCAGTGCTACGGCCAGGGGCCAGACAGTCTCACATCTGCCACAGAGAAAGAACTGGCAGGGGGCTTGGGGGACTCTCCCTGCCCTTTAGGAAGGGACCGCGGGGGACCGGCGCTGCCAGTCTGCTTGGCTCACGGCTCCTGGACCGTCTGGCCTCATGGCCGGCATATGACTGCGGATATCTGGGCCAGCAGGGACACCCAGGCCCAGATGCATGTCTCCAGGCCTGTCCCTCTCCTGCACATCTGGTAAGTATCAAAACGAGACAGAGAGCGCTGTGTAACAAGGGCCAACTTGGGGCTGTTCCAGGCGTCCCTGTGGAGAAAACCCTTCCTATGGGGTCTGAACTTTTTGGCTCTGAAGGAATCCGTGCGAACTTCTTGTAAGCAGCCGGTGCTTGAGTAGGGCAGAATCGGTGATGGGCCAGGTTTTGTTTTTTCATCAGTGACAGGAAGGGATGCACCTGGGGTCCCCAGCCCTGCTTGAATTCAGTCCAACAACCTTGAGCAAGCACCTGTGCATGCCAGGGCCCTGTGGGAGGATGGTCAGGGTGGAGAGAGGACACAGAGGTCAAGACAGAGCTGTGCTTGCTCAGAGGACCAGAGAGCACAGAAAACCAGGACATCTGGTTCTCGTCCACACTCAACTCAACGCATCCTTGTGAAGGGGGAGAGAGAGAGCCCTGGAGGGGGAGAGTCCCAGGGGGGTGTGCAGACAGCGAGGAAGAGGAGGTTCTATCCATCTCTGAGCGGGGGACAGTGCACAGCACAGATCTGTGTCAGACATTCAGTGGCCAGCGAAGACTGAGGGGCCGGCTCCTTGGGGCCCTATGGCCATGACTTGGTGCAAGCGTCCCCCTTCCGGGCCCTCCACCTCCTCACTCTGAGCCCCTGGCCTTGAACTTCTGAGCTAGTCCTGACCTCCTGTTCCATTCATTCAGGAAAGATCAAAGCTAAGAGTCAGCTAAGAAGTCCATTTATTCCAGGTATGCAACAGTAAGCCTGTGAGTCCCAAATACACATGGCAACAGGTACCTGCTTGTGAGCCAAACAAAGGCCTGATGGATTTGCTCCATCTGGAGATGTTCCATTCATGGAAGTAAAACTAACAGTCGTAGAATATTTTGTCACCTAGAATACCAGCCATTTTCACGTGCACATTTGTATTTTCTCATTGACCTCAATAAGAAAAAGGAATGTCCTCTCTCAACTTTTTCCTAAAGTGAACTAGTAGCTTTCTCTGTACGTCAAAGTGTTTCAGGCGCTACCCGCGTGCTCTCATCCCCTGTCCAGGCCCGACGTGGACCCTGGCCTCCCCACTCCTCCTCCCTGGCATTCCCCCCACTCCCATCGTGACCCGCCTTTACCTTTTTTGATGGTGCCACTTCCAGGTGTTCTGGGGAGACACCTCCTTGAGCCCAGGCCCCGCACGGCCACCCTAGACTCAGCAGACAGGATGTTGGCCCAGGCAGCACAAATGAGACTGTCCACAGGAGAGCGACTTTCCTTGCGTCTCGCTCCAGGGCCAGAGGAATGACTGTAATTGGGTGTGATCTGGGTTCATGTGTCAGAGCAACAGGAGGTATCACAGGGGAAGAAGAAATAGATGAAGACATAGACACCTGGAGGCAGAAATTAGCTACATTTTTACTCTAAGGAAAAACGAGGGGGTGAGAAGGCTTTCATCCCTTGTTAGTGACGTGTCCCAGATTCCCCAGGTGCAGCGCTGCAGGGGGGCTCAGGGAGGCTCTGGGGAGGATCTGGCCCAGCTTGAGCAGGTGATTCGTCATTGCAGTTGGAGTTCCTGGTTGAATCACGCAAGACAGGGCTGATTCCCCAGACCACATCCAGTTGCCTCTGCCCTGCAGCATCCCTATATGGCTTTGAAAGCATCTAGAAGCGGCTAAGCATGTCCCTTTCTGCCATGTGCTAGCTGCCTGACCTTAGCTGGGTTTCTGGATCTAGGCTTTAGCTCCCACACCTGAGGAGGGCTGTTGACAGCATGAATAGAATAAAAGATGGAGAGAGCTCAGTGTGGGGTCAGGCATGCACAAGCACGCAACAGGCGACATTTGCCATTCTTAGTAAAATTGCTCTCATGAGAATTGGCTCCCGAGAACCCACAGGCAGGAGATGGAGGCCCTGATGGGACTGGGGTAGAGAATGCCCACCTAGGGAGTCACCACGGAGACCCCTAACATCACAGGTGGCCCTGTACCCTGGCTCGCCCTGGTGTGGGGTGGTGCCCACTTCCGGAATGACATCCTATAGTGAGGGCCTCCTTGACTCATGGGCAGTCCTCACTTCTGGTCACCTCTCCTGCCTCTGACTAATGGCTGACCTGACATCTTTCAGCGAGTGACCTTGTTGCAGCTGGTAATTCAAATATCTTTCAGTGTCAGAAATAATAAGCGCCACCATGAGATGAACAAGCAGAGCTTAAGTTGAGTGCAGATTAATGGGGTTTTAATATTCCTAATTTAATCACTCCTTTCTGTCGCGCTGTGGGCGACATGATGTAGCAGCTAATTATTTTTTTAAACCATGATGGGGATCTTTCCTAATCAATTTTATATTTAACATGAATGAAGGGAGGGCAGTGATTAATGAGAGAATCAATCTCACCAAACAGGCACAAGCAAGCGATCAGTTAAAAATACAGCGGGATGATTTTTTTCTTCTCCTGTAGTAAATTCTTTAGGGATAGGATGGGTACCATGTTAAGTCTCTTTCATTCTGAAAAGGAGAAATAAATCGAAGTTTTAAAAAATGTGTTGGCTGACAAGTGATAAGCACACATGTTTTTATCATGTAAAGCAGCGTATACTAATCAGTGTGATGGCATTTCAGAACTGCTACAAGGTGTGCTAGTAAGCAGAGTGGAATTTCATAGCTGCTACAGTGTATACCAGTGAGTCCCATGGCATTTCATACCTGCCACAAGATATATTAGTAGGTACAGGCACTTCAAACTGCCACAATGTATACTAGTAAGTACCATAGCATTTCATACTTGCAACAATGTATGCTAGTAAGTAGAGCATCGTTCTGTAGTTGTTACATTGTATACTAGTAACATGGTGGCATTTCATAGTGGCTAGATTTGTAGGAAGCATGTATATCTCCTACAGGAAAGCATGTGTACTCAAATGCTGGTGCTGCCCTTGACCGTGTGACCTTGGGCTTCTGTTTTCTCATCTTTTAAATGGTGTAGTGATGCCACTTAGAACATTGTGAGGGCTCAGAGTGTGCGTGCACACAGTGTTGTGCCTGACACGTACGCATCCCCGAATCTGACTTTATTTCTCACAACACTGGAAAGTGGGTACCCGGAAGCAGGCACCGAGAGGAGGATCTGCACGAAAGAACTTGCTGGAAGTTGTTCCCTGAAAGTAGAGCAGTGGAGTGGGGGCTGAGGAGGACTAGGAGGGGAGGAGGCCACACAGGGTGGTATCAGGCCAAGCTCATAGGTGTGACTCGCTCAGGCACAGGTGAGTTTTGGAAGAGCGTGTGCAGGGCTCAGCAGCTGAGAATGTAGAACTCACCCTTTCCGTCCTGGGGTGAAGGAGGCCTGAATTCCCAGGTACTTCTAATCCTCTTGCCACATGGCCTGTGGCAGTCTGAGGACAATCGTCCTGGTGAGAGACCCAGGGATCCACCGTGGTGTAGGCACAAAATCAACAAAGGGACTCCCGGTGATATAAGTGGAAGCAGACAGTAACTTTCCAGGAGGTGGTCAGCTGCTCCAGGTCACACAGAGGGGGTGTGGGCAGGCACAGACCCCTGACCAGGTCGGGACCTGCCTGGTAAGATGTGACCTTGTGCCCTAGACACTGTGTGTCTCCAGAGGTCTAGGGATGGGCTTTGTGCCCTCTGCTTCCCCCATGGGAAAGCCTGAGGGGTCCCTGCTTAAGCACTTCTCATAACAAGCAGAATTGGAGATCTTTGCTAGTGTGTTTAGTCATGCATTCATTTTTATTCATTCATTCATTTTTTTTTTTTTTTTGGCAAACGCCGATGGCTGGTAAGGCACCATTCTAGGCATGAGGTATAATGCTGACTATGAATTTTTTTAAAATTCCTGCTCTCATGGGACTAACAAACTAGGGGGAGGAGACAGGCAGCAGGAACAACAAAACATGTAAAGCGGTGTGTCTTAGGGTGATGGTCTCCATGCAGGGAAGGACAGTAGGGAGGGAGCAGAGGGCCAGGCCCGGGAAGGAAACTGTCAAAATGGGTTTCTGGCGAGCCTCACCAAGGAAATTCGAGCACAGACCTGAAGGGGATAAGTTTTGGAGAACATTCAAGGCAGTGGGAACAGCAAGTGCTTGGACCCAGAGGCACGAGCCTGCCTGGTCCAAGTGGAGGCAGCAGGGAGCTGGAGTGGCCACACGGGGAGAGCCAGCCAGGGTGGCCAGAGAGGGCAAGGGCCTCATGAAAGGGGAGGTGCGGGTGAGGCCTTGGGCCATGGCAGGATGGCGGCCTCCTCTCTGAGAGGGTCATGGGGTGGGGAGCATAGGAGACTGGGAAGGAGATTTCAGGGGGCCAGGCAAGTTGGGGCCCTGAAGGCCAAGGAAAGGAGTGTCTCAAAGAGAAAGAAAGGACTGGCAGCTGCATTCACACTCTGGAAGGACCCAGGTTTTAGGTCAAGAGAAGCAGCATGTGGCTGCATAGAGAGGGCATTGCCAGTGACATGGGGTGCAGAACTGCTGGGCAGTGTCTAAGAATGGACAGCTTGGGTCGGGGCTGGGGCACGAAAGAACTGGGCTGGAGTGGAGGGGAGGTGAGATCCAGACACCGAAACCCAGAGATGGTGGAGGCCAGGAAGAGGAGTCTCAAGGGGAAGGAAGGATGGCAACCGCATCCACACTGTGGAAGAATCAAGTCTAATGAGCACTGAGGACCAAGCAGCGGACATACCACGTGGAGGCCACTGGTCACCTTTGCTTTTTAATGTCAAACACATATAATGTAAAATGTACCCGGCTTAGCCCGGCTGGGTGGCTCAGCCTGTCATCCCAGCACTTTGGGAGACTGAGGCGGGTGGATTGCCCGAGCCCGTGGGTTCGAGACCAGCCCGGGCAACTTGGCAAGACCTCGTCTCTACAATAAATAATAATAATAATAAAAATTAGCCGGGCACGGTGGCGTGTGTCTGAAGTTCCAGCTACTTGGAAGGCTGAGGTGGAAGGACCGCCGGAGCCCCGCAGGTCGAGGCTGCGGTGGCTGGGAGCGGCCACTGCACTCCAGTCTGGGCGACAGAGTGAGACTCCAACTCAAAAAAAAAAAGTACCATCTTAACCACTTAACCACGGCATGAAGTACATCTGCAATGCTATGCAGCCATCCCCACTGTCTGGCCCCAGAATATTCTCATCCCCCAGAAGGAAGCTCTGTCCCTGTCAGCAGCCACTCTCCATCTGTTGCCCCAGCCCCATGGCCCACGGCAGTCTGAGGACACTGTAACTCATCTACCCTCCTCTACCTCCTGTCCCCATGGAATTGCCTGCTCCGGACTGCTGGAATCCTATAATACTTTGGCATCTAGCTTCTTTCACTCAGCACTGTTTTCAAGGCTCATTCATGTGGTGGCATGGGCTGGGACTCTGTTTCTTTTTTTTTCCCTCCACTTTTGAATGTGTTTATATTTTAATTGAAACATATAAATTGTATATTTTTATGGTGTACAACATGGCTTTTTGAACAATGTGGGTTTGAACTGTGCGGTTCTACTGACATGTGAATTTTTCTTTTTTTTTTTTTAGTTGGAGTCTCACTCCATGGCCCACGCTGGAATGCAGGGGCATCCTTACGGCCACCCAGCATTGACCTGATGGGCTCAGGCAATCCTTCTGCCTCAGCTTTCCTAGTAGCTGGAACTACAGGTGCATGCTACCATGCCCGGGTAATTTTTTGATTTATTGTAGAAACAAGGTCTCATTGTGTTTCCCAGATTGGTCTTAAACCCACGGGCTCAGGCCATCCACTTGCCTCAGCCTCCCAAAGTGCTGGGATTACAGGCTTGAGTCTGTGAATTTTTCTTAATAAACATTAACACTGAGTGCGCCTGCCTCTGCTGCCTCCGCTGCCTCCCCTCCCACCTCCTCCACCTCTGCTACCCCTGAGACAGCAAGACCAGTCCTCCTTCTCTCCTTCCTCCTCAGTCTGCTCCAAGTGAAGCCTATGGATACCTAACCCTGAATTGCACCCCACATCTTCAAAATTAAAAAACAAAACCAAGTGTAAGACCATGAGGATGACCGCTCCCATGATGATCCACTTCTTCTTAATGAGTAGTAAATCTATTTTCTCTTATGATTTTCTTCATAGCATCTTTCTTTCTCCAGCTTACTTTATTGCAAGAATACAGTATATAAAACAGAAAGCTTATAAGATAGGGGTGAATTGACTGTTTACGTCAACGGCAAGGCTTCCGGCCAACAGTAGGCTATTAGTATTTAAATTTTTGGAGAGTCCAAAGTTATCTGTGGATTTTCAGCTGTGGGAGCAACCCAACCCTCCGAGTTGTTCAAGGGTCAACTGTACACTGTGAAATGGCTAAATCGAGTTAAGGAACTCATGCGTTACCTCACATACCGTCATTTTCTTGTGATGAGAACACCTAAAATCTCCCTTCTTGGTAACTTTGTTTCTCTGTAAGGCTGAAGGATACTGCAACACATGGATGGCCCACACAGTGTTCATTGCTGCCCCCTTGGACATGTGTGTACAGGTGTGTTAGAGTCTATCCCTGGGAGTGGTGTTGCTGGTTACACTGGTGTCCAGGACAAGGGCAGCTTCCACCAGTCTCAGGGGTGCAAGACTGAGCTGGGTGCCAGGAATCATGGGAGATGAGGATGGAGACCAAGAGTGTTCACAGCTCTTTTGAGAAGTTTTGCTGTAAAGGAACAGGGAGAGATGAGACAGCAGCTAGAGGGGAAGATGGGGCAAAAGAGTTTCATTTGGGTTTTAGGTTGGGAGAAGTAGCATGTGCCCGCAGGCTGGGGATGGAATGGTCCACAGAGAGGGAACCACCAGCGATGTGGGGTGCAGTCAGGAGGGGAGGGGGACAGCTGGGCAGTGCCTGGAGTGGACAGCGAGGGTGGGACTGGAGCATGGGAAGATGGACTGACCGGGCTGGAGCAGGGGGAAGGGGAGATCCGGACACTGAACCCAGTGGGAGAGAGACGCCGGTGGGAGCTCCCTGCAGGACCTCTGCATTCTTTAACTGGCTCTTTCCTGGTGCTCAGACAACATTCCTGGCCTTCTGATGAGCTCTTAGAGACTGCCAGAGGGTTAAGGGCTGTGGGCTAGTTGGAACCCACAGTCCTCAGCAGGGAGAGAGTTCCTGGTGGGTTTAATTCTATGAAAAAAGGATGGCGGCAGCCTTGGAGTCAGACCTGGGCACCCTTGGATCCTGGGTCCTGTTCTTCCTCTCTCTGGAGCTGGATCTCTGAGCTTGATTTCTCCACTAGAAGAGAATGAAGGTGGAAGAAGGTTAGGATGGAAGAGAGCCTGTTTTGTTGAGATCAAAAATAAATAACAGGGTTGTCATCATTGTGTGCCATCAGCATTTGGACCACACTCCCTTGCAGGTGACAAGGTTGAGCATTTGCTTGGTGCTGAATAGTTTTTAAAAATATAAATCTTCCATAAGCTCTTATCTTTCTGGACCCAATATTATCTGAGCTTCTCTTTCCCAAGTCCTCGATGGCAACCAGGGTTCAGCGGTGCAGTTTGCCCACGGACAGACACCCACGGTTGGCTGAGCCTGGCGTGTGCCCCCTCCTCTGACCGAGAGTGAGTGAGACCAGGGAGAGGATTCAGGCCTGAATTCGTCTGCACTTTGAATCGCTTGCTTTCCCATTTGACCCTAGAAGTTGTGGATAAACATTGCCTTGTGTTTAACTTCCTTTGTTTGGGGAGGTCATGTAAAGGCCTCCACATTATTCTATTAGAGTTCCTGTCTCCCCAGCGAATATTCGAGGCCATGTTATAAAACGTCACAAAGGGAAAGTGAACATTTGCCTTGAAACCTCTTCCTGTGCCTCAAGGAAAACCAGAAGGGAAAAAATTAGAAGAGAAAGAACATTGTTCCATCTCCGTGTCCCTTGTGCCCAGAGATCGTCCTTGTGGAAGCAGGGCCTGGGTGCCCGCCCGTCCTCCTTCCGCCAAGAGTGGGGGTGCCGGTCGGTGCCTGGGAGACAAGGGCGACATCACAGCTCTGTTGTTCCTTTCCACATGCTTGAGGGTCACAGACTCAGAAGGATTTTTCCCTGAGCATTTTTTCTCCCTTGAATTGGAAGCCATTTCAGTTTCAAGGAAATTGGATCCATGTGTGTTTGGATTAATTGTTTAGCTCCTAACAATGTTGTTTCATAAGAGCAATTTGCAGTCCAAAAAGTTTTTCAGGTTGCTTCCCACCCTCTCATGAGTCCCCACTTGGGGGCACTGAGAGAGCCCTTGGGTGCCAGCCCTGAGTGGACAGCGGGCTGGCCTGATGGGGGGCGAGCAGCCCCCAGTGGTAGTCTGTTCACCCCCAGATAAAGCGGGCTTGTAAACCTAACCCGGAAATCCAGGAAGCCTCTGGGGTCCCGCCGGATTTCTGTTGCTTTGAAGACTGTGGACACCTTCTGCGGTCTCATGTTTAATTTGAGATTTCCTTTTCCCCGGGTATCATTTCCAGAAACAGGGTGTTTCTGGTAGTTTATATTGCAGTGGAGGGAGATTTCAGGTCCCCCTAAAAGGCGAACATCTCAACAGGCAGAGCTCTCGAGGTCTGGGAGGTGCTGCTGAGAGAGGAATCGTGCCTTCTGTTCTAGACAGTGTTCTGACCCGTGGACATCATGACCTTCTATTGCGAGTCAAAGAGGAAAAACTCATATTCTTGAACAGCCAACTTGAAAGACTGGGGGGATTAATGCCCAACCAAGGAGCCCTCTCTCTCTAACACCCTTAGGCCTCAGTTTCCCCATCTGTTAAATAGGAATAACCCCTGAATCCATGGTTGTTCTAAGAGTCTCAGATGAACTGTGTCTGCATCACCCCTCCCCCCCAACTCCCGTGGACCTTAAGGTTGCTTAAGGCAGCCCCTTCCTCCAGGGGTCTTCCTTCGCCCCCTCCTGCCTGACCTCTTCATTCATCTGCAGCCCTACCCACCCTCTAATCGCTCCCTGATGACTGTCTTGGGACAGGCAACCTTCTGTTTCCCTAGCTACCATTGTAAACTACAAACATCCACATGTCAGCTTTTCCTGTGCACTGCTGTCTTTCCACAGGAGGACAGCCACCCTTTCTCCATGTCCCTCCTGCCCCCTCTGTCCACTCGGTGGAGGGCCAGGCACAGCAGCACTGTTCACTAAATCCCCCTTGACTGATAAACTGTCTGAGGGCAGAGAAAAATGTGGGGGCGGGGGTGGTGCTGGTGTCCCTAAGACACCATTAGAACCCTAAGAAACCAAATGAAAACCCTGAATGACTTGGCACAGGTGAGCAGACTCCAATGTCCATCATTACCTCAATTTCCCTTCAGCAACTTGACCAGGACTTTATGTTTAGCAATGTAGGAAGGATTTCCCGTAGGGGCCCAAATATGAGACTTCATTGACCGTGGTGTTTCTCTCTTCCTGCTTCTGTGCCCCTTTATATTAAGGGTATAATCAAAAGGTTACCCACAATGGCATGTGCAATGTTGCTCTGACGCTACCTGGAGTTAGCACAGACATCAGAGGTAAAGGGCCCTGTCCCCCACAGGACTGCCCTTCAGACACCAGCCAAAAGTCTTGGGGTCCCCAGGCCATGTACACTTCTGACCAGCTGGCTATAAATTCAAGGGCTTCCGTGACCTCTCACGTTCAATAATTCACTAGAATGATCAACAGATTTCCAAGTGCTGTACTTAGGTGACTGGATGAATGACGACCGAGGTGACAGCCTGAATAAGAGAGGAGTGAAGCAATGTTACCAAGGACAAAAATCAGAACCAGCCACAGAGAGAGGTGTGCAGGATGAGGTCTGAGAAGGTCCCAAGTGCACAGCGTCTGTATCCCCAGACCATGCAAACAAAGCTTTCCAGAGAACAGATGTGTGATACCAACCATGGATGCTCACCCAGGCTTCAATGTCCAGGGTTTTTATTGGGGTTTCAGTATGCAATCAAGACTGGTTGAGCTCCATCTCTGGTTGCTCTGTCTCCCGGATAGGTGTGATGTAGTTGGCCTCATCCCTCTGGTCACATGGTTGGTCTTTCTGGCATGGTCTGTCCTCACTTGAGTCACCTTATTAGCAGACTGTGAGGGCCCATCATGGAGGATAACGAAGACTTGCCAAAGCTTTAGACACGACCTCCCAGGAACAAAGACTAGCCGATAATGTGTAGTAACAAAGACCTACAACAAAGTGCTAGTGTAGTCAGATGATATGCTCTTACCAGCACTTGCCACTGGATGCCCCGACTCAGGGACTCTTGCAAAGGGGTCATCCTGACCCAGATGTGATGGAAGCCACATCCGAAGTGCCCTGAAGAGACAACGACACACACCTCCCAAAGAGGCCACTTTGATGACCAAGCCAGTGCTTTGTTTCAAAGGAAGTTGGAGCCCAAGTTTGCATGGCCATGATGAAATCTTCAAACTGTCCTGTACGTTATGTCGTAAGAGTGCCCTGAGACCTCCCTGTCTGAGTTGTGTAGTATTCTGTTTCAAAATGGAAAAGAGCCAGAATAGACATTGAACCGCACTGAGCTGGGTGTCCATTAGGGGAGCGGGCATGAGCCCCACTGGGGAAGACCCACAGATTTGTCATGTGGAGGGAGGAGGTGGGGGCACAGGTACTGACTGAAGACTTTGGTTTGGTCTGTAAGAGCCCTGGGAACACAGGGCAGGGACCCTAGCCCAGACCAGGAGAGTCAGGTCGTCTCATTGCATCCTAAGGAGGTGACTGGACGAATGGCGACCAAGGTGACAGCCTGAATAAGGAAGAGAGGAGTGAAACAGCAACCATGGGTGATTTGAAAAGATGGAGCTATGGAGTGGGAGGGAGGAGGCTGTCAGGAGATAAGTCAAGACCAGTTGGTGAGGGACAGCCTCACACATCACACTGAGGACCTTGGATTGTCCTGCAAGAAGAAGCAGAGTCCTCAGCAGATGAATGGATACACAGATCACAGTATTCATATACAATGTAATATAATTCAGCCTTAAAAAAGAATGAAGGACGGGTGTGTGGTGGCACACCCAGCAGTTTGGGAGGCTAAGACAGGAGGATTATTTGACCCCAGGAGTTCGAGACCAGATGGGCAACATTGCGAAACCTTGTCTCTACAAAATTTTTAAGTTAGCTGAGTGTGGTGGTGCATACCTGTAGTCTCAGCTACTCAGGAGGCTAAGGCAAAAAGATCACCTGAGTCCAGGAGTTTGAAACTGCAGTGAGCTGTGATTATGCCACTGCACTCCAGCCTGGGTGACAGAGTGAGACCCCAACTCAAAAAAAAAAAAAAATGAAGGACTTACTGACGCATGCTACAATGTGGGTGACCTAAAAAACATTTTGCTACTAATAAGTGAAAGAAGGCCAGGCTCGGTGGCTCAGCCTGTAATCCCAGCACTTTGGGAGGCCGAGGTGAGTGGATTACCCGAGCCCGTGGACTCGAGACCCACCTGGGCAACTTGACGAGACCTCATCTCTACAACAAATCAAAACTGAGCTGGGCGAGGTAGCGCGGGCCTGTCATTCCAGCTACTTGGAAGGCGGAGGCAGAAGGATCCCCAGAGCCCAGTCGGACAAGCCTGCAGTGACTGGGAGCATGCCACTGCACTCCAGTCTGGGCGACAGAGTGAGATGTCAACTCAAAAAAAAAAAAGTCTTGGCTGTAAATGGAGGTAGTGGTAGCACAACATCATGGGTGGTCAATTTCTGTTATGTGAATTTCATCTTGATTTAAAATTTTAAAAAAGATGATGTGGAGCCATG
>CAUYQG010135547.1:0-21009 GCA_963574415.1 Tarsius wallacei
CTAATACCAAGTTAAGCGATTCTGTAGAAACTTAAATACTTATTCTACAACCTAAAGCAGCCCATCCCAGAATGTTTGGAATGTGGCCCAGTCCAAAGTTCACAGTGGGCTACCTGCAAGTAACCTAGCCATATTCTTTCAACAAAATGGCTGGCTAAACTTATATTTCTAAAACTATATTCTACAATTTACACCTTACTCAACTTCAATAAATCTTAAAATCATGACCCAGAAACCTGTGACCAGTACGAAGGCTCTTAGATGTGACCCAAGTTTGAACTGTAAGTTGTGTGAAAGCCAAAACTGCAGTTTGTGGAAGCCTAACGCTCAGTGGGCCTCTGTGGCCGGCTCCCAACAATATTGAAGTGTATAACCCTAAAGAATTGTAATTATTACAACAACTCCATGGAAGGACAGTTCCCTCTTCTTAAATATTACCACAGATGCTGACTCCATAGCTCCTCTTCATCTGGTTCCTCAGATTCCTCACCATAAATCAGGAGCGCATTTAAAAACCATCTATTTTCTGTTGCAATGTTGATCGATCAAAAAGTGTTTATTGAGTGCCTGTGTGATCAATAAATGTATATCAACTACCTATCATGTGAAATGAATTATGTTTGACTTTGTAGGAAACAAGAATGAGTATCATCTATGGCTCCCTTAAGGTACCTATGATTCCTTAGCTAAAGGAAACAAGTTAGAAATGTATGTTAAGTTGAAAGGATGGGACCGAACCTTCTGTTTTCTGTCTACATATAGTGTTCTAGACACTATGTTAGGCAATTTAAACATATTATCCCATTTAATCTTTATAATTTGCCTTTTCAAATAGATATTTTTAGTCTATTTTTTCATGTCTAAAAAATGAGACATAGAGGAGTAAGATAACTTATTCAAGAACCCACAGCTAATTGTCAGAAAGTTGGAAATTCAGCCCAAGCCAGAATAAGTACAGGAGGGCCTGAGAGGAGCAGTTTATTTTCCCCCACTTATATGTATTCTACAACTCTACTCATTCTCCTTCTCTCTCTTCTTCCCCCACTTTATCCAGCAACCTGTCTGGATAAAAGAAAATCACGTGGTGTTCATGCTCATGTCTGAATGAGCTCTTCAATTAAATATTGTTTTGTATACAGTGGTTTCATATATTTTATTTATTCTCACAGAATATTTGATATAACAAAAAAATGAAGTCCTACCTCATTTTTTACAGTTTGAAAAATTGAGGCATGTCAAATAACATCTCGGAAACATCTAACACATTGGATAATATCTGATTTAAATATCAATTATCGCAAATAACTTAGTGAAACAAATACGTGTACATTTATTGAATGAATAAACACTTGATATTTAAACCAGATGTAGTGGGGACTAAAGGGAGGCCCAAACTTTACCCGTATGATGATCACTTGTATACCTAAACCTGAATTGTACCCCACATCTTTTTTAAAAAGATTATATACTCAAATCACATTTTTCTTTTGATATTCATCACAAAATTGAAAATATATGCTCACAGAAAATAGTTTTTGCAGCAGTAGATATGAACACATACTCACAAAGGAAGATTACTAATCTTATAAAATCATATATCTAAAAGAAATAACTTTTCAGAAAACATGAGCAATATTAAAAATAAATAGCAAATTAGAATAATATGCTCAGTTTTCCTTGTATTCTTGGGATTTTCTACAGCTGTAGCTCGTGGTTTAACTTTCAGTTTATTACTTTGTTTTTATCCCAAATTGAATACTATGTTTTGATTTTTCTTTCCAAATAGTTAACAAATTACTTATTTGTTTACTTTGCTATAGAAAGAAAAAACTGCTTATACTTAATCCTTTCCTACGAGGGAAAAGATATTCAAATTCCCTCTCTGGATGTGTGGTGCCAATTTTATTTCTTTCATAAATACCATTACTGTGGAATAATATAAATAAAACATCACAGAATTTACATGCAGTCCTTCCTTCTTAACACTTCACGTATAATCATTTTTACATGTAATTACATGGCTATAAATATAAATGTCTTGAATTTTAAAAATTTAAATATAAGAATTTTTATGCTATGCATAATTATAGTTTCTAACAGCTGTATAATACTCTATCACTGACGTCTCAATTGGACTAAGTCATTTTTCTACTTTGTAACAAAATCGGGTTACATTTTTTTAGAATTATGGTAAAATACACAAATAAATACATAAAATTTACCATCTTAACAATATTTATTTAATTTAATTTTTATTTTATTTTACTTTTAGAGACGGTTTCTTGCACTGTCACTCAGGCTGGAGTGCAGTGCTGCAATCATAGCTCACCACAGTCTTGACTTGGCCTTAAGCCATCCTCCTGTCTCAGACTCTCAAGTAGCTAAGACTAGTAGTATTTTCCTTTGTGTTCATATCCACTGCTGCAGGAACTGTTTCCTGTTGGCAGGTACCTACATGCACTCCACCATGCCCAGCTGATTTTTAAATTTTTCATAGAGAGGGTTCTCACTATGTTTCTTGGGTTGGTCTTGAACTCCTGACCTCAAATTATTCTCCTGCCTTGACCTCCCAAGATGCTGAGACTATAGCATGAGCCACCACATCTGTTCCTCAACTGTTTTAAGTGTATAGCTTAGTAAGATTAGGTATATTCATACTATTGTGCAATAAATCTCTAGAGCTCTTTTCATCTAGCAACATTAAAATTCTATATCCTTTAATTAGTAACTCTCCCTCCCCTTCTTCCCTAAGCCCTCAACAACCATCATTCTATTTTCTGTCTCTATTAACTTCTGTACCCTAGGTACCTCATATAGGTGGAATCATAAGTGTCTTTTTGTAACTGAATTATTTCACTTAGTATCATGTTTTTAAGGTTCGTTTATGTTGTAGTTTATTCCTTTTTAAAGGTTGAGTACTATTTTTGTATTCCATATAGATACCAACATTTATCTGTCGATGGACTCTTGGGTTGCTTCCACCTTTGACTACTGTGCTGCAATGAATATGGGTGTACAGATATGTCTTTGAGAAGTTCCTTTCAATTCTTTTGGGTATTTACCTAGAACTGTAATTCCTGGGTCATATGGTTCTATTTTTAATTTTTAGAGGGATTATCACACTCTTTTCCTTAGCAGCTGTATCATTTTACATACCATCAACCGTGCACGAGAGTTCCAATTTCTCCACATTGCTGACAACACTTATTATTTCCTTTTCTCTTATTTGTATTAGCTGTCTTATTGGATATAAAGTAATATCTCAGTATGATTTTAATTGGTATTTCCCTGATGATTCAAGATATTGAGCATCTTTTCATGTGTTTATTGATCATTGCCATATATTCCTGGGAAAAAAAGGTCTATTCAAGTCCTTTGTTCATTATTTAATTAGTTTATTTTTATTTTGTTGATTTATGGAAGTTCTTTATATAGTCTGATTATTAGCTCCAGGTTGTCATTTTTCTTGCAGCAATATATCTTTGTAAATACAACTTCCTCTTTGTTTGAGCTATCTTTTCAGGTAAATTTTCAGAATTGTAACTTCTGGCTTGAAAAATATAACTTTGTAAAGATCTTGATTCATATACCATACTGCTTCTTCAAGGAGTTCTGTCTAATAGTTTTAATATTATGGCAATGTAGCCATGTACCTGTAATACCAGAATTTTATTAGTAAAATCAATTTTAAGATATTGTTTCAATAATACATGTAAAAAAAGTTCCTTATTGTCGGCATTTGCATTTCTTTAATTACTACCAAAATTGTAAGGTTGAATACTGTTCCTTATGTTTTTGGTCTCAATACCTTCCCTTATTTATTCATCATTTGATCACATATTTGCCTATTTAACTATTAGAATTTGGATGTTTGTCTTATTACCTTACAAATGTCCTGCAATATTTTCTCTATGCAAGTTTTAAATTTTAGTTATGTTTTCATTTTTATTATAAAAACACTATATATATGTGTATGTGTGTGTATCATAGTTAATTAAATCTTTCTGACTTTTGAGTTGTGGTACTAAATTATTCCTCCTGCTATATTTTCTATGATTCCTTTTTAAAGCAAGGTCAACCTGAACAATTTTTTTCGAGGCACCTCACAATTGACATGCCTGAGCTGTGAAATTTACACAATCTGCTGCTCTCCTGAGTGGTCACCAAAATGTCAGCTTATGCTATTATGTGGCCAGCTGAACATATTGGCAGAGGGAAATGCATCTTTTGGAAACATAGCACCAATAAATAAAATGGCCTTCAGGAGCAATGAAAGTGTCTTGGTGTCAGCAGCAGCAATCAAAGCCATATTGGAAGCACCATGGCCAAAAAATGAAAGTAAAGGGTCCAGATTCGGGCAGGGGGTGAGGGGAAGGCTGAAAAATGCTGTCCCATGAATTTTACAGGAACAATAAATTTAATGTCTGACCATGGAGGGTCTTTACAAGGACCAGAATGAGTGCTGATATTAAATCTTGAGACCTTGGCCAAATTCCAATGTTGGTAATTATATTTGGCCAATCTAAAATTCCCTCTGCAGTTTCTAATGCAATCCCTTCTATGCTTCCTGATGCCAACCTACTGTATGCTGCTGCTCTGCATTGATAAGTAACTATTGACCTCTAACCTACAGGAGGTCTCAGAGCCACCAGGGAAAAATTGATTATAAATGTCCTTTCTGCCTTTCATGTCTAAAGTTTCCTTCTTCCAAACACTTAGATTGTTATAGAAAAGTCTAAGGAATCTTTAAGTGTGGTCTATCTGGCATGGGTATTTTTCCATGACCCAACCAGCTACGTTTGGATAGTTGAGGAAGTTAAAACAATCTTTAGACTTTATACATCTGAATCTAGTCCAACTCCTCTAATTCTTATTACCTGTGTGACCTTAACAACTCTCTCTTACTCATCAATTTTCAAGAACTTCTCATGATTTCAGAAAATAAAGATTTAACAGAGCCAGGCCCCTCATGACTAGTTTGTAACGACCTTAGCTCTACCAATTCTGGGAACAGAAATTCAGTTAAAAAATCTGGACCATTTCCTGTCCCTTTTCTGTGCAAGTTTGTGCCAGTATACCTCTGTCCCTGTCACTTCTAGTAAGTGCCTCCTACCTTCTTCTCTTCTAGACAAATGCTATCCATTTCTCAGCACTGTTCCCAAATATTATCTTCATAAAACCTTCCTGACTGCTCAGCTGGAAGTCATCTTGTATTCTACAGTATAAATGTGAGTGTGTGTGGTTGTCACAGTTTTCATATTTGGGATTTATCTTTTTAAGTTTGCTTTGAATTTCCTGTGGAATACAATACAAGATTTTATATATACTAACTGTTCTAATTTCTAAATTGTTTTAATCTTTTTTAATGTAATAATTTATCTGAATATCAAAGCAGGACTTAAATAAGCAAAGAATATTGCAGTTCATTTGAAGTTAATAAGTGTACACAAACACAGTCTCTTAATTGTTCTTTTTTTCCTGTGGGCTTTAGGTGATGTTCAATAACTGCATATGTGCAAATTCTAGCAAATGTATTTTAAATTTAATCATACCTTGTAATAACAATTGTTGAGTTCTGCTCTCTGATAAATACATTTGAAATGCATCGTGTTTCATATTATTTCTGTTGACCATTTGTGAACTTTTCCAAATCTGTGTTTGAACTAACATATAGCATTACAAAAGTTTCCCCTGGAATCAGCAAGTCCAGTCATTCATGATACCAAATTTGAGTCTTGAAAGTCAGAACAGGGACTAGGTGCCTTGAATTATTAAATACAAAACAAATGATAACAAACCAATATAACAAAGTTTAAGAATCAGAGGTGCTTTGGATACTTAGTAAGGACTGATGACTACTGTTCTAGGAAAGTACTGCAAGTTCATGACTGTTTTAAAGGTAAGGAATCAGAAGCTCAAAAGCAGAAGTGACAGTGTCAAAAACAGACAGCAAATGTGTAACCAAACCTAGACTGGGATTGAGGCCACCAAGCAGCTGTTGGTACCACATTTGGCCCCTTTATTCTCTACATCTTCACCTCTACTCATCTTTTCAGGGTTCTAGGTACTTTATGTGGACTACTTGACTGACTATAACTTCTACAGGTTATCATTGTAAAGGTGCAACAAACTGGTATGTTAATTAGAGATCTTTTTAAAAATGAGATGCAGAAGTCTCACTGCTGCTTCTCTTTTGCTGCTTGGGATTCAGGTCCAGTAATCTCAAGGTATGCCTCTAGTATTGTTGCTTAATAAAGGTAACCTCTGACTTGAGGGAGCACACATGTTCCCCCAAAAATGGAGCTATTTGTCACAAACTAGCTAAATTTCCAGGCAAGTTATGACTCAACAGCTCATGAGTTCCCAGGAATAGTGTATGCATGAATAAGTGCTACGAGGAGAAGTATTTTACACCAACAGAAATGAAGATATTAAATTAAGTCAAAACTGTAGCCAGAGGCAATATAATTTTTTTGATATAGATACAAGTTACATGGTTATGTTTACCTTGTTAAAATTCATCATGCTGTACATGTATGATTAGTGCAGTTTCAAGTATTCATGTTATACTTCGATAAAATTTTTATTTAAATTAATAACAAAAACACAGCACTGCCTTGGGTTGTTGTTTAGAGAAAAGTAGGAAATGGAGAGTAATGACAAGGTCTAGTGCCAAATTTTAAAACACAATTTTATATTTCCCTAGCTCTGTGATGTTAGGCAAGCCATATTATCTCCCTGAACTTCAGAATTTTTCATATCTCTTAAATAGGAAAAAAATATACACTTCATGGAGATATTGTGATGATAACATAATATTGGCAAAAAGCACAGACTTAAAGATCACCTGTCTCTCAGCAGGCATCAGTAACTTATTCGTTTGTTCAAGTAATCTTTATGTCAAGTATCATTCTGGAACATGAGGGCAAATAAGTCACAGTTCTTGCTTTCTGAGTAGCATAAATATTATTTCCCCCCTTTTCTTCCAAGGTCTGATTCAAATATAGATTTCCAGCCTTTTCTTCTACCACCTCCCACATGTTCTCCAGCTGGAATCAGAAGATTCACCCTGCTTCACCTTTCCCATCCCACAGTAACATGTGAAAACACATTCCTCTGGGCTTACATGGGATACCATCATCTTTCCAAAAGCACTTGGCATATCCTGTTGCAGTTATTTTATCTATATATTAAATAGTACTTGAATGAGTGGTTGACTGCTCTTCCCTTGCCCTGTTTTACCTCACACCTTTCTGTTTTGTCTCCATAAATCTTAATTTCATCCCTCCTCAGTCTCTTCTAATGACACACTCTCCATTTCTTTCTTTGAGCCCCTCTAAACAGAAGACATTTTTGTTCCTCAACAAAATAAATTAAATTGGTCACCATCTAGTGAATAACAACCAGTCAGTGTCAGTTAAAATTATGCTAATATGTGCTTGTACCTACAGCGATATGAGAGGACTGTGCCGTGCAGTTCTTTTTTTTTTTTTTTTTTTTCCGTGCAGCTACAGGAAGACTGAATGATCCTCTAGTAGACAGGCACTTGTATTATTCATTTCCAGAGAATAATTTTCAAATAGTCATATGAGGTTCAGGGACTTTGTATAATATTACCATATTTGAGCTTTCATATGGACCTTTGCGTAGCATAGGAAAAGTATGGCCTTTAGAATCTGTTAGACCTGGGGTTTTCTATTGGCTTTAACATAACTAGGTGTGAGGCCTTAGACAAATCAGCCTTTCTGATTCTATTTTGTCATCACTAGAAGCAGGGGAAACTATGTCTATTTAAGCCTTAAAGCCTTTAAAGGCTAAGTGAGGTTTAGAAATAATGCATGTTTGAAGGGCATGCCAACTGTTCAATCAACAGGAGGTATTATTTAAACCCTGTATTGTTTAATCTATGTACACGTTGTATATCCTTCTCTCCTCTTCTGGCCTACAGTGAAGGGACCATGTGTACCCTACCTCAGCATTGCTAATATTACCCAAATACAAAAAATGTTCAACACATGTTTGAGGAAATGAACGGATAAAAGACAAAACAAATTTCTCAACGCTGGTGGCAGAGAAAGAATATCATACAAAGTTCCTGAACCTCATATGACTATTTGAAAATTATTCTCTGGAGATGAATAATACAAGTGCCTCTCTACTAGAGGATCATTCAGTCTTCCTGCTGCTGCACAGAAAAAAAAAATAGGACTTCATGGCACAGTCCTCTCATATCGCTTGTAGGAACAAGCACCTATTAGCATGATTTTAACTGGCACTGACTGGTTGTTATTCACTAGATGGTGAACAATTTAAATTGGGTCTTCCCTAAAGAATATTACAGTAGTTGAGCTTATGGGATGATAATACAGGTGATATCTACATGAAGAGCATGCCTTCCATTTAGATTAGATCTTAGAGGCTGGAAGCTGATAAATGTGTTAACCACTTATAAGGCCAAGTTAGAACTACAAAGGTAAGTTTTCCCCTTTTTCTGCATGCAAAGTTCTTATCTTTAAATTTCCTGCTTTAGTGAAGTGTCAACATTGCATAATAACCATCCTCCAAGACTTTATTAAAATCTTGACCTTTGCTTCAAAGCTTCTGTTTGGAAGGAGAAAAGTGAGGAGGAAAAATTAGGTCTTTTCTAACAGTCTCCAGGAGCTTTAGGCTTAAGGCCAGGAAGACTCAGACTATCTTTTGGAAAACATGCCTTTGCCTGTCATCATCACTGATATGCCCCCCACAGTGGCACTGGAGGAGCATCACCAGGAAGACAAGCATTCCAAGGACAGGAGAAATCAGTTTTAAAGGAGAAGCAACACAGAAATGGAATTCTGGTTCTGCTTCTACAAGTATTCTGTAGAAGAATCTACCGACCTTTGAGAATGGCAGAACTCTCAGAACATATCAACTCCATTCAAACCTCTGCACTAGGAGACTTGCCCAAACTCCAGCATAAATAGCTTTTGCAGCGTAAATTCATGTCCCTAGGATGACTCCAGTTTCCCATTAAAATGCCTGCCTGAGAAAGCTCAGCTCTGCCAGAAGATTGCTATTTGTTCTAGTCAATGCCTGATGATAGACTCCTGACCTTGCTTTCTTAAAGTATTTGCTTTAAAAGGCTTAGTAATGTGAATATGTATCTTTTACAAATCAGTAGTAACTCCCTCAAGGACCTAAGAGCTATTCATTTAAATGTAATCATCAGGGAGGACAGGACCTCTGTTTCCCAATCTCTGCAGGAGTACAGAATTCTAACTTCAATAGCTGCCAGCTAGCAGACACAGCTGCCACCGCTGGTCATTTACACTGCCCAATCTTTGTAATTTTTCACTTCTCTGACTCTTCTGAGCCCCAGTTTTCCCCGCTCCATTATTCTCCCTTTAAAATGCCAAGTGACTTCTGCACAAAAAGGAATGGAACTCAGCTTTTTACTGTCAGTAGTTACTAAATAAAATCTGTTTTCAATTTTTTAACCAAGATCAGGCAGTGTTCATCAGTGATATCTCCAGGTGGGAGTGATGCCGATGGATGGGGCTTATTGCCATCCCCATGCAGATAAAAGTTAGAACTACAAAGGTGTGAGATCCAGGAGTTCCCCTTTCTCCTCCCTTCTTTCAGAGCTGCATATAAGCTACTCCACTAAGCAGAGGGATAGGAACCAGGAAAATTTCCCAATGCACAGTCAAATTTGCCCTTCCAAACTTCATGGATTTCAATAGATAGATATATGTGTTTGGGCAAATCAGCACATATCTCTGACAAGATGGGGTTGAGCGCTTAGTAATCTATACCTCATCATGACTTTGTTTATTCTGTTTTTTTCCCTACACTTAGCTAAATCAAACTGAGAGAAGGACTTTTTTTTTCTATCAGAAACAAAGGCAATAAAGAGGAAGAGGAAGAAATGATTTGGAAACATGGGGCGCTGCAGGGGGTGGGAACTCCATAACTAAGCACCGCAAAGGGAACTTTGCAAAGTCAGAGGCCAGCCACAGGGGTCATGTAAAGATAGAAGAAAAAGGAGCTGGGAGGTATAAAAGGTGGAAATATGAAAGGGTATGGAAGATGACACAATTATATTTTTCTTTTTTTCACATTTTTTCTCTTGGCTCAGTCCTGCCCTTTACCTTCCTTCCAAAAACTAAAAGTAAAATGTCTCTATACTGTACTTTACTCTGCATCTAGCCAAAAAATAAAATATAAGAAAGCTATATGTTTCTTTACTTCTCTTCCATTATTCCTGCCTTCAAAAAATGTAAATCAGCCGGGCTCGGTGGCTCAGCCTGTAATCCCGCGCCTTGGGAGGCTGAGGTTAGTGGATTGCCTGAGGCTGCGGGTTCGAGACCCTCCTGGGCAACTTGGTGAGACCTCATCTCTACAATAAATCAAAAAATTAGCCGGGTGTGGTAGCGTGCACCTGTAGTTCCAGCTACTTCGAAGGCTGAGGTGGAAGGATCGCCGGAGTCCAGCAGGTCGAGGCTGCGGTGGCCGGGAGCAGCCACTGCACTCCAGTCTGGGCGACAGAGTGAGACTCCAACTCAATAAAAAAAAAAAAATGTAAATCAAAGAAAGGGGGAATTAATTAGTCACTTAATATTTTTGTGTCTTAGTGTAACCATGAGAGTTTTGGAATAGATTGCTAATTCCATCCATGTTTATTAAATGAGTACTATGTACAAAATACTGTTCATTTGCTAGGGAAACATTATATTACCTCCTCAAGTTTGCATTCTAGTGAAAACTGCAGTTAATAAACAAATAAATTGAAATGTAATATAATACAGATGATAAAAGAAGTATTATTTGACTTGGTTTTCAGGAAAGCCTTCACTGAGAAGGTCCAGTTGAGTAGGGACATAAATGAAAATGTTTGCATAATATTTCATCATGTATATGTACAACATTTTTTTCCATCCAGTCCAGTTTCAATGGGCAACACAGTTGGTTCCATGTTTTTGCTGTTGTGAATAATGCTGCAATAAATATCCATGTGCAGGCATTTTTTTTGTAGAATGATTTGAGTTTCTCTGGGTATATTCCTAGAAAGGCGATTGCTGGGTCATATGGAAGGTTAATTTTTAGGTCTTTTGAAAGTGTGAATAAAACTAGGGAATGAGCCCCAGGGGAGCAGCATCCCAGGAAGAGGGAATGGCAAATGCAAACACCCTGTGATGGGAACACATTAGTGTGCTTGGGCAACAGAAAGAAGCATTCAATGAGAAATTCAAGGAATCAACTCAGTGTTGTATCACACCCTAAAATAGGGTATTTTAGGTCACAGTAAGGACTCTGGAAATTTACATAATCATGATGAAAAATTACCAAATATTTGACGGCAGAGTATGGCATAATATTTCTTGTAAAAAATAATAAATGAATATTTACATAGCCTTTATAGGTGCTATTCCAAGTGTTTTATTATATAGACCTATTTAATTCTAAAACAGCATTATAATCTATTATTATTATCATTAATATTTTTCAGAGGATAAAATTGTGATAAAAAAGTTGAGTAATTTGACCATATTGTGTTAATATATTACAGATTTTGAACTTGAACCTAGGCAGTCTGGCTTCAGACTTTAATCACCTTACCCTTAATCACTAGCCCGCATTTATTCTGCTTCCTATATATAAGGATCTCTGCAGTGTGGGGAATAAACTCTTTGGGGAAAAGTTTAATTAGGGAGACTTAGGGAAAAAAGAACAAAGATTTAGACCATGGTGGTTGTGGTGAAGGAGAGGAATAATAGTTGGATTTGAAGGGTGTTGTGAATGTAGAGGTAACAGTAGGTTTGTGGATGGATTGCATGTGAGCAATGATTGAAAGGGAGTGATGACTCTAACTTTTTGACCTGAGCAACTGGATATAAGATGGTTTTTCATACAAAGCTGTGAAAATTTAAGGAGAAGATGGTTTGGTGAGGAGTATAAATGAAGAGTTTTATTTTTGAATATGTAAATTGTGAGATGAATATAAAATATCTAAGAAGAAACATGAAGGAGGCAATATGGTACAAAGAGTCTGTGGTTTGGGCTGCAGATTTATATTTGCAGGTCATTATCAATTGATATTTTAATGTCTCTGGATGAAATTCCCTAGGGAGAGAATATAAACACTTCAAGGACTGAGCTCTTGGACATTCTAACCTTTAAAATCATGAAGAGGTAGAGGATTCAACAAAAGAGTCAGATAAGGAGCAGCAGATGAAATAGGTGGAAAACAAGAAATCAAGTAAGAATGAGTGTGAAGGAGCAACAGATTAATTGTGTCTAGTGCTGTTAATAGGCCAAGTAAAATGAAAACAGGTAATTAACTACTGAATTTGGCAAGGTGAAGGTCATTAGAGAACTTGACTTGGAGTGTTAGGAAAAAAAGTCTGATTGGATTGAATCAAGGGACTAGAAAAATCCTATGGCCCTTTATAACTATGGTAAGATAATTAAAGATAGCCTTAAAAAAAGGCAGATATTAGCAAAGAGAAGAAGAAAATTATAGTATCTTTTCAAACACTTCAATCAATCACAAAATATTTTATTGGGCAACTCCTACATACTCAGCACTGTTAGGCAAAGACACCAATGAGTTTTCAGATTCATTTATTCATTCATTCATGCAGCGATTATACATTGACTGCCTAGTATGTGATGAATATTCATGTGTAGGACTTTAAAACATTTTTTTCTTAATTGTTACAATAGCATTTTAATACCAAACAAATTTTAAAAGAAAAAAGTATGTCTATTCTGGCATAATTATTACACATCAACATTTCTTTCACATTCCTTTCAATTGCTGTCATATGTCTCCATAGCTTTTACTCAACTTTACTAATTATATTGTAAGCTTTTTTCTTAGTAGACATATCTCCATAATATGGTAATTATGACAGCAAATACTTTATTGTATGAATATACGTCATACAATTAATGATTAATTAATCATGTTCATTTCCAACCATTTGTTAACTTCAAATTACAATATCCTATCAATATCTGTCTATATGATTATATATAATATGATTATTCATCTTAAGTTATCTTCATTAAGCTATGAGTAGCCCCTTCAAAGTCCAGGACTACATCTGGTTCAATTCTGAATTATCAGCATCTGTCCGGCTTCTTGGAAACACATGAGACTATAGTGGCTGTTTAAGAGCATGAACACTGATTGCCTGGGTTCTTATTTTGCATTTTCCACTTGCAGGCTTGTAGCCTTGGTCAAGTTACTTAAATTCTCTTTATCTCTTTTACAAATTGTAGATAATAATAGTACCCTGAAGGTTGTTGTTTGTGAGTGTTGAATGAATTAACCTAGGCAAAGTCCTTATGATTGTGCTTGCTACTTTTAAGTTCTATATAAGTGCTTGATAAATATACTACACATAAAAAACGCAGTGCTCAGAACATATTAATAAATGAATAATAAGTTAAAGAACAATTTTATTTCCACTTCATACAGCTAACTTTTACAATTATTTTGGACTATTTTCTCTTTGGTTCAGTAACAATATTGTGAGCACATACTATGTGCCAGGTATCCAGGGACAAATAATTCTCTTGAGGAATTCATTTTCATAACTGATATCAAAAAATGAAGTGACATGAACTTTTCTGTAGCTTCCATTGCACTTCACCTTGGGAGGTGAAGCCCCTGGGTTTTGTTCTGCTCATCTTTAGCAGGACTGGCATCTGCGAATTTCTTTTTTTCCCCTCACCACTCACACAGGCCCGTTTCTTTTTTCACATCTCGTCCCTTCTCATCCTCCTTAAATGCTTTCTCTGAATCTCAATTTCTTGCATAAATAAATTAGCAAGATTACATTAGGTAACTCTACGAGTGGAAGAAAAAATCAAGGAGATGTGATGAGCGAGGCATGAGTGGAGACAAGTCAGTGTGGTAGATTGCCTTTTTAGGGAGTTTCAGAAATGGGGGCAGTTCGTGAAGGGTCTTGCCAGTCAGGAAAAAAAAAAAAATCATGATACACTACCAGTAGGTGACAACAGAAGGTGCCTGAACAAGGGAGTTGATTTAATGAAAGCCACTAAAAAGCTTATTAGGATGATTGTACAGACTTCCATCTAGAACTGGAGAGTGCAAAACCTGGAGCAATGGGAATGAATGCAAGGAAAACAGTTTTTTTGAGATTATTTCCTTCTATAGCCTCTTAGTTACTTTATTCATTCACTCATTCCCTATACATATACTGAGTGCCTACTTGGTGCCAGGCACTGGGGTAGGTACTGGGTGAATAACAATGGACAATACAGATTCAGTTCTGCTGTCATGATCCATTGCTTTCTCCCAAGACGATCACTTCAAGACAGCAAGCGCTCAGGACAGCTGAGACTGCATCTTTGTTTCTTACTGTCGTGCTCTGCGCTTGGCACAAAGTGGGTGCGAAAATCGTGCAACCTGAATTGACTCAAGGCCTTGCAACATGATAGCTAAATACACAGAGACAGGAAGAAAAGGCAGGGTGGCATGGACCTCAACGGCAAGACCACAGTCTCGCAGTGAGACCATGTATGTGCCTCTGTGTCAGCGAGGGGAGTATGTTCCCAGAGCGTCCGGCAGCGAGCCAAGCGGAGCTGCAGAACTCACCCTCTCCTTTCCTTGCACGCTCTAGCCTGCACAGACAGTGCAGGGCGCCGAAGGAGCAGAGCGCAGCCCTGCATCCGCCCGCAGGCGGGCCCGGCGCGGCTCCTCCTCGTGGCGGGCGGGGCCGTCCACGGAGCCGTCCCCCGGCCGCAGCTCCTGGAAACCCAGAGCGCCGGAGGATCGCGAGCCAAGGCGGAGGGCGGAGCCTGAGCCGCGGGGCCGCGGCCAATCACGCCGCTCCGGGGGAGGAGCCCCAAAGGGGGAAAAGAAAGTGCGGCGGAAAGTAAAAGGCTCATTGGGGAAAGACCGCCCGGATCAAGGTCTCCGGGGCTCCGCTTCGGTCAGAGGCGCGGAAAGCAGCAGTCCTGGGCGACACTGCGCTCCTCTCCTCGGCTGTTGCTGCGCCGCTCAGCATTCCAAGAAAGGTGAGTCTCGCGCTGTCGTGAGAGCTCAGAAGAAATCACCGAGCCGCAGAATCTCAGGGTGGATGGTTTCTTAGAGATCGTCTCGTTAAGCCCTATTTCACACAAGGGGAAACTGAGGCACAGAATGAGGCAGCGACCGGGATAGCTCATACTGCTAGTTAGTGCTGTGACCGGGATTCGAACCCAGCTGTTCAGAGCCCCATCTTTGCTTTGCAGAGATTTAAGTAACGCAGTTGTGGGACGGCTGCTCGCTGCTTCCCCCATTCCCAGTCCTTAGAGGGATCTACCCTCGTTTGTCTCCTCACCGCAGCCCTCCCATCCCCAACCCCCGCCTTGGTTTCTCCAGACCGCCACTGTAATCAGTGAGGCTAGGAGTTAGTGTGTCCCTTCATGCTCACTAGGTATCCTGTCGTTCCCAGCCCAGAGCTGTGACAGCCTGGGAAAATGCTGCCTGCAGTCTCGCTGCCTCTTCCCCTGACCTGCTTTCTCAGAAAAGATGCCCCTGCCTAGGGTGTCGAGGGTGTCGGACCAGTTCCTGGCGGAGTCTGGGGAGAAGGGAGGTACGGCCGTGCGCCTGTGACCTCGTATGGTACTCACAGTTTCTCCCTGGCCCCGGAAGAAGCGGAGCGGTTGGCCCAGTGGGGCATCGAATACCCCTTATTTAGGAAGAGCTGACTTCAGGGAACCATATAGCCCCCTCCCACTACTAAATACTGGGAGGGAACAAGGAAGCTGAGTTAGAAAGAAAAATCACAAACGTAAAAGCAAACTTCTGCTGTTTCCTTTAAGAGCCAGTCCTCAGCCTGTCTTCCTCCACCTTCTGATTGTGAAATTGTGAACCAGGGCGCCACGCGAAGCATTCAGCTGCTCTACTGTACAGATCCCTGGGTTAGCTACCGGCTGAGTTGATTTTGACTCCAGCTCTGCCATGGATTAGCTGTGCGAACTTGGACAAGTTATCCCACCTTCCTGATAAGTTATCCCACTGCTTCCCCCCCACCTCCCCCAAAATGGAGATTTTAATGGTCATAATGAGTCCTCTTGGTGGTTGGGAGGATGAAATGGGACCTTCAAATAACATGTTTAGCACAGTCTGGTCTGACCCTTGGTTGGTTTGAAGACGATGGGAACTATTGTAAATATTATTTTCTAGTAACCCTGAAGACTGGGTTTTCAGAAAGGTGATTTCATACTACCTAAGAGTAATTTTTTAAAAAAAATCTGTAAATGTAGTAGTGTTTTCTTCTTTGGAGTTTGAACTGCTCTTTTATGGTAAGAGTTTTCTGCATATTGTCCATGTGTGACTTGGATCATGGATGCTTGATTGCCTTGCTGTATAAAATTGATGTTTCTCACTGATGTAAACTTCCTACTAGTTTTTAGGTCAAACCTTGTGAACTGCCTGGATCTGAGGCATTCTTTATTGACAAAGAGAGTCTTGAAATTGATGAGAGACAGAAAAACAAGTGGAGGAAGTTGGAAGTAATAACTATGTTATAGACTGTTCTAAGCTTTCTGTTCCTGCTCTCTTAGGTCAGTCAAGCGACTTTATGTTTTTCAGCTAATATCAGAAAAAAAAAAACCAACAAAATTCTCATGTATTTCTCTTGGATTGCACAGGCTTGCTGCTAAATTCAGACCATTCTGGACACAAACTTGCCTTATGCATACAACAGGCCCACACTAGTCTTCCCATATTATTGATGTTTTAAAATTATAGCTTTTTTCATATAGCCCTACCCTGCTCATGACAACTGACTTCATTCTGATGGATTTCATACAGTTATTTTCTACTATTTACTGGCTATGTCATAAGTCCCTAAAATTAAGTGTCCAGTATTTATTGTTGGCTGCCTCCTGCACATCCGTAGCATGTGCATGCAGTATTGACGAATGCTTGAAAACTGGGTGTGATACATCTTGATGGAAGGTAAGAACCTGGTGGTGCCCACCTGGGTACCTCCCACACTGAGCATTTTTAGATCAGTTGCTGATGGGATCACTTGCTTCCATCAGCTTGTTCCGTGTGCATGCATTGTGATGAGCTGGCTAGGATACATCTGAATGCATGCCTGAGAGACAGGGGACTTGTGGGGAAAAGGAAAATGTTCAAAATAAGGTCAGAACAAGGGAATGCAAGGAAAATTAAAAGCTAATTCCTTTTGGTTCTGGTTCTTTGAAGAAAGGTTGCTCAATTATATCCTTCTTCTTTATACGGATTGCTATTTGTTGTTACCAAAACCATATATATGTATAGAACTTTAAAATTTCCAAGGTGCATTCCACATATATATTGCCTTCCCCATTACTTGTAATAGCCCTGAGAGGACATGGCAGGAATATTAATAGTGGAAGGATCCTATGTTTTGTGGTCAAATCTGTTTGACTTCAAATTCCAACTCTAATGCCTGAGTAGCTGGGTGATACTGAGCAATTTGTTTCATGATTTAGTGCATTCTGTCCAGTCCTAAAATGGAAAAAATGCTTGCCTTATATATTTGTGTGAGAATTAAATTCAATAAAATAATGTCAAGTACATGTAGTGAGTAGGTGCTCATTAAATGATATTTATTTATTTATTTTTGGTTAGTCTCAATTTATTGAGAAGAAAACTGGAATGAAACTCAGAAAAATGAGAAATTATCAGTGACCACATGGTTAATACCTTTTAAACCCCGGGAATATAGTTCAAATCTTTTGACTTCTAGTGTAGGGCATTTCCCATCATACCCTGTTGCTTCTCCAATGAGGTTTTTAACAATTTACTTCAGCTATTAGATGTTCTTATTTGGCTGGTGATTTCAAGATATCCTTTCTGTTGAAAAGTGAATGTTTCCTTGCTCAGAGAACAATCCATAAACATGGTTCTATAGAGTTTAGAGGGCCTGACTCTCAGAAGAGGGAGTTTAAAGTGATGGTCTCTAGGGCAACCTTCCTACTGTCATGTGTTTAATGTAATACACCTTCAATTCCTAGGAGGAAGGTTACTATGAAGACATAAAATTCAGAATTATATAACGTTTTCCTTCCTGTTCTGTGTGGTTTCTTCCCTCTGCTATCCCCATGCTTGTTGAAAGGCTGGTAAGAAGACTGAACAACAAATGCCATGAGTGTCCATAGCATTATTCACCTCTTTGGCCAATTTTGTGGGTAATGAGTGGAACAGTGAAAATAGCATGTGAAGGCAGCATTTGCAGAAAAGACCACTGCTTGCTTGTCATGCTGATCACTGGTCTGAAGTTTCAGTCTTCTTTGTGGAAATTGATGGTTGCAGGCTTACGTAGGAAGACGAAGAGATCTGTTTCCTGCCCAGGCAGTGGGGCCACTTATCTACTGAGACTCCTCATAGGCCGTCAGGTTTCTCTTCTTTGTAGCAAGCTAAGTTGTGAAAGAAACATTTTGCTCTTGTTTTTGGCTTTTGGGAGCATACGTTTGCTTTTGCCAAAAGGTAGGCAGTTAGCATCCTCTTACCTGGCACAGTTAGGAAAGCAGATGTGACTGGAGGAAATCAGAAAAGGAGGTAGAAAAAAAAATAAAGGTTATCTCCAGCATACACACAGCTTCATTTGTTGCTCAACTTCATCTGGCTTTTGCTGGTGACACAGATGTAGGATCTGGTGAGTCACTGTTGCCTTGCCCGCGAAATATTAAAGAGAGCCACCTACTGTGCTCTTTGCCCATTTTGGAAATTGTTCTGTGTGGGGAGAAAAAAAAAAAAAGCACCAAAGAACAGGAAGGTTACAGAACATTTGGTATGCGATATTTTAGGGGTATCTACTCATTTGCTTTTTTTTTTTTTAAACAGAATGCGTGGCTTATGGTGCTGTTAGACAGAGGCCCCTATCCCTGGGCCACATTTTGAGGGATGTTAGGAACAAGTCCACACAGCAGGAGATGAGCAGTTGGCGAGCTCCATCTCCTTTCATATTAGGGGCGGACTTCCCATTATTTTATTTACCACTTCCATCTACGCCTCTTTTTTCTTCTGTTTTTTTTAATGGTGAGTTATATAATTATTTCATTATATATTACAATGTAAAAATAATAGAAATAAAGTGCCCAATAAAAACCATCCAAAAATTGTCTTTCATGAAACCAGTCCCTGATGCCAAAATGGTAGGGGACCACTGCGTTAGGAGATATCCCTCTAGTCTGACTTTATTCTATCTCTAGCGGCTGTGCAAGTGTGGATTTTTAGAGTCTTGAGGATACCTGACACAAGTTTTTCTATAGGAGTGATCTTCAGGCTCAGCAGCTAGGAAATAGGCACACTGATGCCTACCTAGAAGTTTAAGTCACTATTTCAATCTCTGATTCATAAACACTAATTCTTTCTTCTGCCAATAATTCAGTATATTAATATGTTAAGTTATAATCATTAAATTTAACAGCTACTCTTTTACTGGTAACTGTTAAATTCATGGTTTATACCGAATGTTTTAAGTATATAATCTCATTCAGTCCTTGCATTAATCCTGTGCATTTTTTTAAGGAAACTGAGGCTCATAGAGGTTAGGCAGCATGACCTGTGCCACACAGCATAAAACAAGTAATGGTGCCGAAACCCATCTATGCCTTTTGTTTTAGAGCTGGGAAGGACTTTAAATTGTCCTGCCTCTGGACTAGAACTGAGGATGTGGACTAAGACCAAAGACTCACTCCATCCTCATCTTGCATTCTAATCCTGTTATCACCTTGCCTGTGATAAGAAGTCGCTTTCTTTACCTGTGGGCTTAAAATGTGAGAGAGGTAGCCTCAATGGTCACTGAGGTTCTTCTGCTACAGTGCACTGCTTATTTTCCTTTAAGATTTCTTTCAACTCTGAGATCCTGTAATCATGTCTTTTTGCAAAAGTCAAGGCTAAAAGGGAGGAAAGGGAGTAAAGAGAAAATACACTTTTTGTTCTATGCCCAGGAGATATATTTTCTGGCCAAACAGAAGAGGGCAAAGAAAATCAGCATTTCATTGGCGCATGTAGTTTTGTCATTTCATTTAAAGCCCAAAATAACTCTCAGATATATATTATTGTTTGCCTTTTACAGATGAAAGAACTGAGGCTCAGAGAGACTTACCAACCTACCCAAGGTTATCCAATTAGTAAAGATTGGAACTTGTGTGTGCTTGAGTGCAAAGCCTTTGGTTCACTACACTATATCGGCTAGATGCCGCACATAAAATCTGAGGATGTGTGTAACAAGATTCCTAAACTCCCCCTCACTGTACCCTCATACCACACTACCTCAGTAGCTATTGTCTTTCTCCTCTTTTCTTCTTTTTTTTTTCTAAACATAATGTTCAAATTCTTTCTTGACACTTCCCAGCCCATAGAACCTCTTTAAACGCTTATAAAATTTTCTATCTTTATTGTGATTTTTATAAACTTTGGGCCAGTAATTTGTGTCTTTGCTTTTGTCCACGTGCCTGTTTAGCACCCAAGCAGTTTAGGGCATGGTTTATTCTGACCTGTGTCTGGCACAGTGCCTTGTACCTAAGAAGTTCAAAATGGAATGGAGGATGGGTTCATACCATGTTAGATGTGCCCAGGATTGGCTTTCTGGTTTTCTCCTACTTGGTCATAGGATTAAGCCTCTGCAGATGATTAAGGTACTTTTTATTTCTTTTAATTTTGTGGTCACAAAACTAGACAAACAATAAGGAGTCACAGACTTGAAAAAGGTTGGACACTACTGGCTCAATAAGGGAAAACACATTTCTGTCCTAATAATAAAGGGTGTTTTGCCTCAGGCACAGTGAGGGATGACACTGAAGTGCATGTTTGCATATATTGACAGCAAGGTCAGTGTCAAGTGTCATAAATAAATTACCTGAGAGAAGATGGGAAGTTTCCATTGACATGGGAAGCTGCAATGAGATTCAATATCAAGATTTCTAAAAGCAGTGAAGAATTTTCATCAGTTCAACTATTATTTGCTCTAACTGACATCAGTTGAACGTAGGGACAAGCAACCTTTGATGTCT
>CAUYQG010135548.1:0-28785 GCA_963574415.1 Tarsius wallacei
GGAGAAGGAAAAGTATGCAATTCAATTAGTAAGGAAACACTTCTTAAAACAAGTTTCTAATTACCCCCCCTCCCCCCCCCCACTTAAGAAAATGACATGGATGAGCAAAAGGTGAGAGGCTGGGTAGGAGCAACATCTCTGTGAACAATGTGAAATATAAGTTGGGGAGACTGGAAGATTTGAGATGGCCAATTTAAATAGTAAATCTCAAGTACAGCAACAGGAACAAACAAAAAAGATTTAAAGGGTAAGACTGGTAAGGTTGGTTAATGGAAATTTAGAATACAAAGTCCAAAAACCAAACTTCATTAAGATGACTGATGGATCATCTATTTTGCTTTATTTTGTGTATTCTATCTCCCCCAACCAGAAAGTAAGTTTCAAGAAAGTAGGTATTTTTCAAATTTTGTTCACTTTGAATACGTAATAGTATGTGTTTGGGAAATATCTTCTGCTGAAACAAGGCACTAATCAAAACAGTGACACATTCAGGAGCAAAGATCACAAATGCCTCGGCATTCAAAGCACCAGCAACCTCATAGTAATAACAAGACTGTAATTTTCTTTAACATTATTGCAGTAGCTAACATTTACTGAGTGCTAACTGAGCCAAACACTGGGCTAAAGGCTTACATGCATTATCTCACTCAATCCTCTTAATTACCATAGAAGGAAGTAAGTTCTGTTATCATCATCACAGTTTTACAGGAACCACACGTAGAATAAATTACTTGTCCCACATTACAAAGCAGCAGAGTTGGAACCTGGGTCTATCAACTCCAATGCTCGCTTCTCAGCTACTATGTCACATATAGAATTACAAAGCATTCCTCTTAGGCAATGCTAGGAAAAGAGAGTCAACAAGGAAAAAAGACGACAAAACAAAACAGTAACTCTACTTTAAGTTAAAAACTCTTGGTCTGTCCCCTTCTCCTAGCAGGTATGGCAGGAATTTTTCCATCCTAAAATACACTGATTATCCCATACAGATTACATTTCAATGGATTAAAGAATCCAGATGTTGAAAAGCTATGAACAAAAACCAATCATCATTTCAAAGGATGACAGACAAGTGGTAACACCCCATGTCCACAACCCCAAGAAATAACAGGGTGTGACCTCTGACTAAGACTGACCTCAAGACTTCCTAGCCATTCTCCCTGTGTCTGCCTCTTCTTTCCTCCCTCCTCTGCTCTGTGTCTCTCCCCTCCTCTGTACATCCCACCTCTCTTCTCCTGTCAGATGGCCTTTACAAAAAATTTGAAATTTTGTTTCGTGTTCTAAACTTCTAAATGTAGTAACTAAGTTAAACTTTTAATTTCTCTAAGGAAAAAAATTCTACTTGTATAATAAATATTCAATAGAAAAAGGTTCCCCACTCTCTGTGTTAGCATTCTAAAGTTTATATTATCAAATTCACATAGGAGTTGATTAAAACACTACAATCATGCAGAAGAAAACTATGATCCAAATATTTATCTATGCAAACTTCTGGTATTACATACATAATAAACAAGCAGGAAGAAATCAAATATCAAGAATATACATGCTCTTCTTCCCCCTACCTGGTAACCTATTATGAAGTCCTTTTTGAAAAACTCTGAAATATAAAGATCCCTAGAAGCATAATTCCAATTGCTACCAACCCCCGCTAAATTTTAAATACTGAAATTTTTAAACTATAATATTCATTAACCACCACCTTTCCAGAGATCCACTAGCAGATAAACCAATCTAATTTCTGCATTTATACCAAAATCTAAAGCAAGCCTTCCTTGAAAGTCAGAGAATGAAGATAAGAGACAGCAAGATAATTCATGCTAAAAAAAAATCTCAATCTTGTCTTGCTTCCTGGCTTTGAATTTTTTTCATTTACCTTAAATAAATAGTTCCATTCAATAAGCATAATATGAAGGCACAGCCAAACTGGTCTCAAAATAGAAATTCTTTCCAAATACAATAACAATGAGGAAGCATTTACTTCTTGTATTAGCCACTAAAACACTGATTATGCCAAATTTCAAGAAAAAGAATTTTTGAAAATTGATCTCGTATTTAATAAATACCAAGCGCAAAAATAAGAATATAAAAAACCTATATACTAATCATTTTAAGACAAAAAAGAAAATTAAAATTAAGTAGTTAAAATAGAATCACCTAAATAAAAATCTTTAAATCTAAATTTCAGATGTAAATGACACAGATAAAACTTCTGCTGAACTCAACGATGTTTTAAAGCTTTTTATTTCCAAGAGTTAAAGAAATGGGCAGCTGAAAGAGCTGATAACTGAATTACATCCTGATATTTCTAAATGGTCAATTTAAACCCCAGTCACTATCAGAGATAATCACTAGTCATTCAAAAGACTCTTCTGGTTCATGCAATACTGAGATCTTTGGAAGTGAATTCAAATTCCAGTTATGTTCAAATCAGTCTTTTCTGTAAGAAGTTTAACAGTTATGTCATTTCTCTAGTTTTTAATAAAATGCTAATGAATCATATAACAGTTTTCGATGCTTTTGAAAACACAATATTAATACTACTTCAAGTGTTGAATTTGAATGTAGGGCAATATCATGCCTGACTTTAATCTTCTATTTACATCACACTTTATTAATAAAAACGGATAGATCAAATACTATATGCCAGGCACTAGATTAAGAGCTTTGTATGCTTTATGTTATCTCATTTAATCCTAACACAAACCTTGTTGTTAAGGGCATGTTTTCCTCATCAAAAGGTGATGCAACTAATATTAGAAGGATAAGTAGCTTGTCCAAGACCATGTAACTAAGAAATGTACTGCCTACATAACTGAGTTTTCTGCCTCCGTAGTATGAAAGTATTTTACTAAGTAAATGAGAAGTGAACTAACAGACTGTTGATGGCTCTAGGCACACATGTCTTCAACCATTAGGTTACAATTTTTAGTGAGGCAACCCCTTCTAAGACCTAGAGGTATTGTTACATACAAAGGTATATGACCCTCCACAATGTCCTAAAAAACATACAACCCTGAAAGGCCGATAAAAATATATACATTTGGCCAAGCACAGTAGTTCATGCCTGTAATCCCAGCACTTTGGGAGGCTGAGGCAGGAGCACTGCTTAAGCCCAGGAGTTCAAGACCAACCTAGGAAACATAGCAAGATCTCATCTCTACAAAAAAAAAAAAAAATCAAAAAAATAGCTGGGTGTGGTGGCACGCGTCTGTAATGCCTGTAGTCCCAGCTACTTGGGAGGCTGAGATAGAAGGAGTGCCTGAGCCCAGGAGGTCAAGGTTGCAGTAAGTCATGATCTTTTTTCTTTTTTTTTTTGAGTTGGCATCTTTGTCAACCAGGCTGGAGTGCAGTGGCACACTCTTGGCCACTGCAGCCTCGACCTGCTGGGCTCAGGTGATCCTTCTACCTCAGCCTTCCAAGTAGCCAAAACTACAGGCATGCGCTATCATGCCCAGCTAATTCTTTTGTTTATTGTAGAGATAAAGTCTCACCATGTTGCCCAGACTGGTCTCAAACCCACAGACTCAGGCAATCCTCTTACCTTGGCCTCCCGAAGTGCTGGGATTACAGGCTTGAGCCATGACTATACCACTGCACTCCAGCCTGGGTAACAAAGTGAGACCCCCAACTCAAAACACAGACACGCTCTCTTACAAAACCAAAGCCTTCTTCCAAAACTAAAGTCTGCCTTTAGACTTCACATTTGGCACTGACAGTCTATGTTGATGTGTTCACTCAAGATGCTATGAGATGGAAAAATCAGAAGAAAATAAGAGTATCGTATCCAATAGTGATCCTCTCAGAGAAAAGGCTAAGAGATAAAAATATTTTGTACTATTTTTTAACATCTCTTAAATTCCAGAGCAGTCATGCAGAAATGAATACATTAGCACAATACACTAGGTACATGTACACACACACACACACACACAAACACACACACACAGACATGTGCGTGTGCACATACACACACAGAAAGCGTGCTACCTCTTTCCAAAAGCCAGATGTCCAGTAGTTATCTTCCAGCTGGAAAGAAAGGGCAGAGGTGACATAGCGTAGCAACAGAAACTGTACAATATCTGAGTGATCCACGAGCTGTCCCTAGGTCTGATAGGGGAGCAGCAGTAGATACTCAAGCAATAAGGTCTCTTATGCATTTGTGTTTATTTTTCTTTTTCAACTACCTTCATGGCAGGATAATATAACACAAACATTAGCTCTCATATATGATTAGTCTTCAGTTATAGAGAAATTAAGTGTTACTCAGAAATTTTAACGGAACATTTTGGAAAAGCTTTGTTAATAATGCTATTTTAGTTTGTCATTCCAATATCCAGGTGAAGTGCTCAGTGAAAACTGCAAATGTCTCCTCAAATATTTCATAGTTCTGAAGGTGTAACAGGAAGAAAAGTTAAATAACCTTGCATGTAAAAATATAATGACTAGAAAACATATATCCCATTGTGTTCAGGAAATGTAATATACATTTAGAAAATACACTCCATTTAAATATACTGTGAAAGGTATCATGAGAAGGTACCAATGACGTATCATCAGAAAGTAACAAAAATCTAGAAGTATGTTAAGGCATAAGACAGCATGGTTTTATACTTAATGGAGAAAAAAGGGTCAAAACAGAAAGATTTAACAGCAAGAATTTGTTATTTAAAAGCAACTTTGCTCATCTGTTTGCAATGACAGTGCAGCTACACTCAAAAAACTGAATACACATTTTTCCTAGGTCCACTGAAAGTATCATCAAAATATAAAATTTCTATTTGGAGTATTTGTAGATATGGGATGAACAACTTGTGTCTTTTAAATTGCAGCCATGCTTATTAGGCATGAGACAATGATAAAATTATTTGAAAAGGTAAAAATTAAAAGGAAGATTTTTAAAAGAAAAAGGAAATAATCCTCAACAAATGTATAGGAAAGCAACTTTACAGCAAACTTCTAAAAGGTACACTAGCATTGCCATATTATATACTGCGCTTTTTTAAAGGGAAGAAGAGAACTTGAAATACCAATTATATATGCAGAAATACTATGTAAAGTAAAAGCAGGTTTAAAATTAACTAAAAAGTGATTATTACTGCAAGAGTAATCTCCACTTCTCCCATAAACAAGGCAATCCTAAAATAGGATTTATGAAACCTAGAGTTTCATTCAATGTAGTATTTGCTGACATATGAAACAAATTAGTATTAGTTGTAATTAAAATTGCTCAAAGTGAATTATCCTTTCTAAACAATACATCTGAGATAAATTCACCCTTAAAAAGCTTAAGCACACATTTAAATGATTTAAGTAATTGGTTAAGATACAATAATATTTTAAAAATTAACAGGTCGGGCTTGGTGGCTCTGCCTGTAATCCCAGCACTTTGGGAGGCCAAGGCGATTGCCTGAGCCCATGGGTTCAAGACCAGCACAGGCAACTTGGTGAGACCTCGTTTCTCAACAAATGAAAAAATTAGACAGTCGTGGTAGTGCGTGCCTGTAGTTCCAGCTACTTGGAAGGCTGAGGCAGAAGGATCACTGGAGCCCAGCAGGTTGATGCTGGGGTGGCCATGAGTGTGCCACTGCACTCCAGCCTAGGCAACAGAGTGAGACTCCAACTCAAAATAAAATAAAATAAAATAAAATAAAATAAAATAAAATAAAAAATTAACAAAACAAAAACTGTGGAGTCAATAATTCTATACCCTGTCTAGGTGACAGAGTGAGACTCCAACTCAAAAAAAAAAAAAAAAAAAAAGGAAATGCAAATAGTCACTACTTTTTAGCTACATACCCCTTTAGAGATGGCATCACCCCTGCTCCTCAATTCAATTTTATCACTATGAAAGCAAAGTATTTTGAACAGTAGACACTGTGCTTTATGCAGAATCATTTTAAGACAGCCCAGAGGGTTTTTTTTTTCTTCTAGAAAACAGAGACCATCTAAAATAGCCAGTACTAGCTGTGTAGTGTAATGAAGCTCAGACTATATACAGTTTTCTGTATCGGGGTCTGTAAACTTCAGCCTACAGGTCAAATCCAACATACCTCTTGTGTGTTTGTATGAGATTTTATTGATGCACAGTAACACTCATTTGCTTCGGTATTGTCTACAGCTGCTTTCACACTATAAGAACAGAACTAAAAGTTGCAACAGAGACCATGTGGCCTACAAAACTAAAATATTTACTAACTGGCCCTTTACATTTTTCTCCTCCTCTACACAATGAGACGTCAGAGGCACAACAAGACTTCTCCAAGAACCACCTCCAAAGTACAATGAAATGAGCCTATGCATAGACTTTGGAGTTATCTGGTACTAAAACACATATACACCCTCATTGTTCTCTAGTCATCCCATATAAATTCCAAAGGTGCCAAGGCAAACCACATGAAGTTACCTCTCTCTACTACCACAGAGTCCTACCTTTCCCACTGTCTTTTCTGAAAATCATGTTAACCATAAAACGCTGCCTTCTAAATTCATCTAAACAAGGCTTCACCTGCATAAAAAATGTTGTGGAAAGAGGAGACTTAAGAGAGAAGGCCTCCATAAGACATATATTATAATCCCTACACCCTACCCTAGACTCACCATAAATCTACCTCCCGGTCTAAATATCTCCTCCCAAGAGGGTTCTGCCATTTGAATAATAACTCTTAAGAAGTCCAAAAGACTACTGGGAAAATGAATTCCAGCTAAGGAACACAAAAATGTGTGAATATATGTTCCCTTCCTTGCAATCCTTAATCCTCATCAAAGTCAACACTAAATGCAAGCCACAAAGATGTCTAAATTTTTTAAATACCAAGTTGCTTTCTGTTTTTTAATTAAAGGGTTTAAAAAAACAAGCATGTTCAGCACTACTTTGCCAACACAGGGATATCCCCTCCATTGTATGGGACACAAAGACACACACCAACTGCAAGCAAGGGAAGCAGCCTTCTCTGTCAGCTATTTTTAGCCTCGCTTCATCATATTAAGACCAAACTTAGGATAATAATAATGAATAGCAAACTTTAAAAACATAAATTTGGGGAAAGAAATCTGTCCTTTTAACATTTCCCTAGAGAAAAATGTACAAATACATTCACATTCATAAGACACTGTACAAGCATAGTATCATCTGGTATATAGTGGTCTTAGATAAATATTGGACCATCCCCCCATTCCTACAGTTCTGTGCAATTTCTGTTTGATTGTTTCCACCACCCATAAATAAAAGCATCTCAAAAGCAGAGACCCCCAAACACTTTGTCATTTCTACTCAAACATGCAATTAAATGCTACCGTAATTTTTAACCAATCTATAATCAAAGCAAACCGAAAGTTAGTAAGCAACTTGGATAGAGTGCAATCTACATTCACAGTTGTTGGTTTGTCCTCCTCTCCTTCCCAAAATACAGACTCTGCACGACTAGAATTCTCTTTGCCATATCTTTGTGAAAAACAGAATGCATGACTTACTCAAGGTCACAAAATAAGATAACAGATCCAGAGACATTTATTTCTGATTCAAAGTCTAACATTACATCTCTTATTCAGTATTTTCATGTCAGTATGCATTTAAAGCAGATAGAGTTTAAGGTTCTTTAAAAAAAGCATAACAAGGCATCTAAAGAAAAACAAAACAGTGGAAGAAGCTTCAGAAGAGGGCAAAGTGGTCAAAAACATAGAAAAAATAAATCTAAGAAAAAAGCTGGGCAAGATGATGGCAAAGAGGACTAATCAAAGTCTATAAAATCAAGTAAAGATGACCTAAGGTTTGTTCTAGCATTTCTCAAACACAAACTCTGGCTATGTCTTGAACGTTTAAGAACACAGATGTAGAATACATGCATGGATTTTAACATAATACAGAAGCTAATAAACTTGCAAAACTCATTACTTTAAAAGAGAAAACATGTAGGATGAAAACATTTAAGTCTGATGCAGTCTTAAGTAAACTTAATCAAGATCCTGAATGGAGAACTTAGGATAAACAGATAACGCCAGGCTTACACTCACTCCCACAAAGCATCTCTCAGCAGTAGCTTCAGAGAGAGTCCACACAGCTGTCTAGACAGACCATAATTCTCAGTATAGTACTATCTATGCTTTCTTACACAAAATCCCACTCTACGTTTAACCCTTAAGGTCTGAATAAATACATTAAATGCTGATTATTTTCATGTACCTTTAATTTGGCACTCTGAGAAGATTCTACCCAAAATACAAGTAAAAGATTTTATAGATTTTAACTGTAAAATCGTGGAAGGAAAAAGTCATTCTTGAAAGAACTGAACATCAAAAGTTTCTAAAATGATACAGAAGATAACTCAAAAAAGCAAAGCCTCAAACCATTCTCCCAAATAAAGCATTTTCATTAAAGATGCTACTCAAAAAAAAAAAAGAAAAAGAAAAAAATTAAATGGTTAATGTAATAAGTGCTCTTTTTCAAATAACTTGTGACTCCTAAGAGCTCAGAATTTCCCGCATAACTGAAATGTTAGTGTCCTACTGACACACAGAATTGGACCCAAGGAACTAAGAAAGTAAAAAAAATGAAACCTGTACCAGTAGGTACCGAAATGATAATTCCTCAAAGAAGACTGTAAAAACAAATAAGTAAATAAAAGAATTTCACTGTCAGGGGTTCATAAGGTAAGTAGTTCTCACTTGGGAACCCATATAAGAAGAGTACCCCAGAAACAAAAACTACAGCGCTGTGTCACACCTGGTGTATCAGGAAAAGGTGTACTACCGAGATAGCTTTTGTGTGCACATATGCTCTGGCTTCCTCAACTTCCCTTTGCCAATTAACTGGCCAGAAAGGTGCAAGTAACCGCTTTGGAGAAAGAGAAGTACTGAGAGAGAGTCCGGTGTGCGTACTTGCATTGCTCGAAGGAAGAGCTGAAAGGTGTCAAAACATAGCACTAGTTAATGCTTCCTCCCCTCCGCGGGGAAGAAAGGTGTGACCTCTCATCCACAGGCTGCCAGCACCCCTGGGAAACAGCAGAACTCCGGGAGCGAGCAGCGGCATCCTCCCGCGGCCTCCCCCTCCCTTCCCCATCCCGGGACCACTCACACTGGGGAGCTGAGCCGCGGCGCTGAGAAAGTGGGCTGGTTCCCTTCGTTCTCCGGACCGAGGCGGCAGCTGCGGAAGGCTCCGGCGCGGTACAGGGAAAGACGCGGTGCGAGTGTCGCTCAACCAGGCGGCCACCGGGGCTCTTCCGCGCTGCCAGGGCAGAGAAGGCGGCGGCCCCGCTCACCTCCTCTTTTCCTCTTCCTGGGTCTTTGCAGGCTGTGGCTTCTGCCCGTTCAGGGCCACTTCTCTCGGGACAGTCACGTTCGGGAGGCTCCGGGGTTTGTTTTTATAAAGTTTCCTCTGGGCGGAGGCAGCGGCCGGCCCCCCGGGTCCCCCCCGGCCCCGCCGCCCTCGGGGCTGGGGCGGGGGAGGGGGCTCTAAGAACTCCTCCCGGAGTCCAGCCGAGGAGCCGGGGGGCGGCAACTGGCCCAAGGAGAAGACCCCCTGAGGGGGTAGAGGGGAGGGGAAAGGTGAGGGAAGGACGGCGGCACTGGTCCTGCTCTCCCCGCCGCCCCAGCCGCCGCTTCACATCGGGGTCCCCGCCCCCCCGGCCGGGGGGTGGCTGCCGAGTTTGGTGGGGGCCCCGGCTCATACACTCCGGGGCGAGATGCTACGGTCGGGGAAGGGTGGCCGAGGCGGCGGCGAGGCGGGGGACCCGGCCGGCTCCGCTCGGCGCCGCCCCCGCTCCCGGCTCCCGCATGTGTCGCTGCGGCTGGGACCCCCCCTCCCCACACCTCGGGGGTCCCTCGCCCCACGCCGCGGGAGCAGGCAGAACCTCCGGCCCCTCCTCAGCGTCCTCTCACCGCGGGGCAGCTACCCAGTCCCGGCCGCGGTCGCCGCCTCCCTGCCCCCCAGCCGCCGGCTCCGGCTAGGGCTCCGGCTCCGGCGTGTGCAGCCGCCGCTGCCGGCCGGGAAGGTGAGGGGGGGAGAGGAGTGCGGCTGCGGCTCCCACTGGCCCAGGTGTGGGCGAGGGTCTCGGCGGCGGCCAGGGCAGGGGGGTGGCTCTCTCGGATGCTCCTCCGCTCTCACTCTCGCGGCGGCGGCGGCGGCGGCGGCGGCGCACGGAGCTCAGCTCGCTGTCTCCTCGCTCTGTGCGGGGCTCTCGCCTCACTCCAGAGAGAGGGGCGGGAGGAGCGCGGCGCCTGGTGATGACGCAAGTCGCCTAGCAACCGCTCTCCTCCCCCCGCCCTTCGCTCTGCGCGCCGAGGCTTCCTCCGCTGGCCTTTTCCCCTTTCCAACCACCCCGCCCTGGGCAACTCGGACGCGCTCTGATGACGCGCGGAGGGAAGAGGAAGTCGGCGATCGGCGAGCGGGTGGGTGCGCCTCGGGCCGCGGGACTCGCAGCCGCCGCCGCCGCCGCTGCCGCCGCCGCCTCTACGGCCGCGTCAGAACTGAAGAGAGGAAGGGGAGGAGCCGAGTGGAGTCTAAGCTGCCGCCTGATGTTACCCCTGACCCGAGGGCGGCCGGGAGAGCTTGCTTGGTAGCGGTTTCCTCCAGGGCCGATGGGGACTGCTCCCTGGGGAGCAAGGAGGAGGCCCAGGCCGCGCGTTCAGGCTCCTGCGCGCGCCACCGAAGGTGAGGCACGTGGCCCCAGGCAAACCCGCGGAAAGCCTGACCGACCGTGGAGTTATCACACGGCCTGATGCGCCGCACCTGCTCCGGGGAGCGAGCGCCCCACCCTTCCCGTGGCGTGGGGTGAGACCCGGCGCTGGATAACGTGTGGTCGGGCCGAACAAATGTTTGATGAGTGAGTGAATGGATGCCTCTCTCACGTGGCCCTCGCCAAGCTCGGAGCAGATGATGGAAGTGCGAGCGCCCTGTAGACTGCAGCGGGTTGTAAAAATGAGAGTTATGTTACATCCCTCTCCTCCCTCCAGCCGTGGAAGGAAAGAGGGGTGCGGCTGGAGTGCGTGGTCACACCTCTCTAATGAGAAAGGAGACGAAATGCCCTGGCGGGGGAAGGAAGTCAGCCTTGGGCAGCGTGTCAGGGCGCGCGGCGGGGGGGGCGGGAGAATTGGAAGGGAGCCATCCTCTGGGAGTGTGGAAGGCTTTTTTGACTGTTTTTTCCAAGGAAGAATTTAGTAGTGCCTCACTTTTAGGAATCATTCTTTCTTGTGGTTTGGAGCTTTGGAGAGCTTGTCTCTTGGTTGTTCATCGGTGTCCATTACCGTCACCAAGAAATTTTGGTCTGTGTTTCCGGCCTGGTTCAAGGGTTATATCCTTTCTGAAATAAATATTATTACTATTTTGGAGCTTTTCCTACAGATGTTATTCTATAAAATCTCAAGTAAAAACTCATGAAATTTAAGGTGTGCTTCTCTAGAAAAAGAAACTTGAAGATAAAAGGTCCAGAATCAACAAGTCTGTCCTGAGCCTGTCCCTGTGGATAGTGTGAGAATGAGAGTAAAGCAGCAGTGATGATGAAAGGGAGCAGATTCCACAGTTCTGTCTCTGGACTCTAGTACATCCTGCCTTCTCTGGAAGTGGCAGTAATGGTTATTACAAGTCTTTATACCTGGGAAAGGGGGTGAGGTAGGGGCAAGAGAATTATAGATTTGGGATGCTCAGGATGTCTGCCACTACTGCCACCACCATATGTAAAAAGTAAAGGAAGGAAACTTGCAACTGGGCAAATCAAAGAGCTGGTGTTCATTAAAATGCCGCAGAAAAGGCAGTGGGAGGGGGAAAGGAGGAAACTGGGAAAGCAAGGAAAGACTCTTAAAGCAGGACCTGATAGTATGCCCTTGACCTGAATGTCCAAGAACCAGGTTAAATATTCTGCTTAAATGACTTGGATTTTACTAACTTTGCTATATCCTTCCAAATAAGACTCAGGGAATCAGACCAAGTGATGGCCCTGCATGGCTACAAAATAAATACTTGTTTTTTCCTCTCTTCCTATCTTGTAGCAGGCAAATGGTGGAAATTAAAGGAGGCAGACACACAGATTTAGGGGATTTTGTGAAGCTGAATGCCTCGGAGTTTAAGCTTTGTGGGCTTTGAGAAAAGTGCAAGCATCAGAGCTCTGCAACTCAGCAGAGAACACCTCCAGATAAGAGTGTACCTCAGGGTTTTTCAGCAGCCTGACCTGTTTTCATTGTCTTAACGCTGAGGGACAGAAAGGCATTCAGGAGAGCCCTGAGCCACCTACTTATGAAGTAGCAGCTGCACTAAGCTTACTGGGCAAGATCCACCCAGCTCACTACCCAGCTAGATAACAGGAGGAAACAACTGGAGCTGGTGACTAGAAAGAAGGAAGTTCATTTATTTCCAACTTAGTCTGCATCTCTTTAGTTCCTTGTATTGATTATTAATCTAAAGGAAAAAAGAGCTTCTTAATCCAAAATTCCAAAAACTCTGAAGTTTTAGGTAACAATTTTCCTGGTTCATCAATTTATGATAAAGATCTGCATACCATATTAAAATATAACAAAGGGAGATTTGTATCGGGTTCTTGACTCCTACAATTGAAAGAGAACTCTTATGAAAAACTATTAATCAGTATTTTATTATCCTGCATCCGTGGTTTTTACTGTCAAAAATTGCATAAGCTAAATTATCTGGCAAAATTTCTTTTTCTTTCCAGAAATGTCGTCTACACTATATCAATTACTTTTAGCATTTTTATTGCGAAATATACTTTAAATGCACAAGGCAATTTATACCATAATGAGTAATTATAAAGGAAACCACCTCATAACAAATCAACCAGGTCAAGAAATGGAATGTTGCCACCAAGGAATATTGTGAGTGTTCCTTTCATTTTCCGGGCTCGTTGATTTTTTTTTTTTTTTCTTTTTCCCCAAAAGCATCCCCCTCCACTCCCATCCCATGACCTTCCTGACCTCAACCTTCCCTCCCTCCTAAATTTAGCCAATTTTCTAACTTTTGTGATAATCATTTCCTTGCTTTTCTTTATTGTTTTATCACAAGCATGCATACCTAAACAATATGTTGTTTAGTTTTGCCCTTTCTTTTGAGCTTTATGTAAATGGACAATATAATATATCATCTATTTTTGTTTTTGCTCAACATTGTTTGTAATCCATATGTTTTTCAAGTTGTTCTTAGGGTCCTAATTTGTTCATGTTCATTGCTGTGTGTAACAGTATTCCATTGTAACAGTATGTGACAATCTGTTTAGCCATTCTGTTGTTGATGGACATCCAGGTTTCCAGTTTGAAGCTGTTATAAATGCCTATGTAAACATTTCATATATGTATTCCATCTCATCTAACTCTGTTTCTGTGTGGTATATACCTGGGAGTATTATGTGTATCATAAACTTGAATAAACAATGTCAAGCTGTTTTCTAAGGGGATACACACACACTAGCCATGTATGAGTCTACTGCTTCACACCCTCGTAACACTTGATATTGTCAGTCCTTTTTTGTTTTGTCGATCTAGTGGGTGTGTAGTGTCTGTGGTAGTTTTAACTTGCATTTCTGCATTTCCCTGATCACTGATGCTGTTGTGGACCTTTTTTTTAGCCATTTGGATTTCATCTTTTCTGAAGTGTATTACTACCTTTTTAATGCCTAATCTCTGAGTTGTCAAACTTTTCAATATCTTTTTTGCAGTCCACATTTGAACAATATGTTTCAGGTAAAGTACTGCCACCAAATGAGTTCTTTCCAAATAAGAATAATTATAGTTTACCCAATTTTTTAAAATTAGACTATGAACCTTTTTTTTTTTTTTTTTTTTTGAAACAGGGTCTGGCTCTGTTGTTCAGGCGGGAGAACGGTGGCATGATCATACCTCATTGCAACCTTGAACTCCTGGGCTCAAGTGATCCTCCCACCTCAGCCTCCTGAGTAACTGGGACTGCAGGCACACTCCACCATGCCTGGCTGAGGTGGTTTAGTTTGTTTTCGTAGAAGTGGGGGGTAGTCTTACTATGTTGCCCAGGCTGGATTCAAATGCCTGGCCTTAAGAATCTTCCCACCGAGCCTGGCTAGGTGAGTAATCCCGTGCTTTGGGAGGCTGAGGTGAGTGGATTGCCTGAGCCCGCGGGTTCGAGACCCGCCCGGGCAACTTGGCGAGACCTTGTCTCTACAATAAATCAAAAATTAGCTGGGTGTGGTAGCGCATGCCTGTAGTTCCAGCTACTTGGAAGGCTGAGGTGGAAGGATCACTGGAGCCCAGCAGGTCGAGGCTGCAGTGGCCGGGAGTGGCCACTGCACTCCAGTCTGGGTGATAAAGTGAGACTCCAACTCCAAAAAAAAGAATCTTCCCACCTTAGCCTCCCAAAGTTCTGGGATTACAGGCATGAGTCTATGCACCCAGCCTATAAACTTTTTAAAAGTAGGGTCATAAAACAAATTTTAAAAATTCTTTACTTTCCAAAATAATGCCGTCTTTCAACTATTTAGCTATTGCTGTAATCCCTCATCGTGGCTTTTTGATCTGTTGTGTTTTAGTTTCCTTCAAGTATACGAAGGCAGTTTTTATTCTCTTAAATCTGTGTAACTAAACTCTGTTGTCTTTGTTGCTGTATATTTTTCTCAAGGCAACTATGTAAAATTGTTTTCCCTACACAGGTTTTTTTCATTTCCCAGGTTCATGATTTTATACAAGTCACAGTGGCTTTTTCTTTCCTCCTAAAGTTCCTGCTAAAATATATGGATTTTTATTTAAATTTCACTCATTAACATTAAATGTATGCCATCCATGTCATTACTTGGTTCATTTCTCCAACATGTTGCATTTGATTGTTTTTATTATTTTCTTATCTCTCAGTTCTTTGTTTAGAGTCAGTGATATTTTAAAACTGGAGAAAGGTGAAACCCAGAGAAATTTACTTATCCAGAGTCAGGAAAGTGAGTAAATAGGAAGCCTGGACTCCACCCGAAGACTTCAAATACAGTATGCTTACCATTATATCACACTGACTCCCAGGCTTTGGAACAATAAGGTAAATAATTCCCAAGTCTATAGAATGTTATTCATTTCCACATGGCAAACCTCTTACTCTACAATTGAATAAAGTTTATTTTAAGCCTAACTGCTTTTGAATCAGAATAATATTGATACAGAAATGAATTTTTAAAATTTTAAAGATTAATATATTTAATAGTGCTAAAAGGGGACTAAATGGAACATAATTTGCTTTTAGCCATTCTGTCACTTGGCTCCATTGCTTCTTCAATGAATCACACCATATTTCTGTAATACTTGAGGAAAGAGTTTTACCAAAGAAAACAGTAGCTAGTAGCGTCAGGTGTTGCAGGAAAGGCCCTTAGATTTGGTGGTCAGATTCTTAATACTTTCTTAGTGCTGTTAAAAATGTTGGAGGAGGCCGGGCTCTGGCTCAACCTGTAGTCGCAGCACTTTGGGAGGCCAAGGCGAGTGGATTGCCTGAGCCCGCGGATATGAGACCAGCCTGGGCAACTTGGCGAAACCTCGTCTCTACAATAAGAAATCAAAAAATTAGCCAGACAGGGTAGCACGCATCTGTAGTTCCAGCTACTTGGAAGGATCGCCAGAGCCCAGCAGGTCACCGCTGGGGTGGCCATGAGTGAACCACTGCACTCCAGCTTGGGCAACAGAGTGAGACTCCAACTCAAAAAGGAAAAAAAAGTTGGAAGAGATCAGAATCCAATGATGTTTTAAAATAAGAACAAAGCAACTTACAGTTTGATGAGATTCCCAAGTTACCTTTCTTATCATCTGGGTTTACAAAAAAATTGATTGTAAAAATGAATAATAGATGACTACTGTCTTTTTTCTTTTTTTTTGTCTTTTTTTTTTGCGGTAGAGTCTCACTTTGTTACCCAGACTGGAGTGTGGTGGTACACTCATGGTGCACCACAGCCTCAAACTCCTGAGCTCAAACAATGCCGCCCTCAGCCCTGGAGAATCTGGACTATAGGTGCGCACTACCATGCTCAGCTAATTTTTACTTTTTTGTTGAGACAAGACCTCACTATGTTGCCCAAGCTTGTCTCAAACACCTGGGCCCAAGCAGTTCTCCTGCCTCTGCCTCCCAAAGTGCTGGGATTACAGGTGTGAGCCATTGTGCCCAGCCAGTGACTACTGGTTTTAATAGAAATTAAAATAACTTGAAATTGCTTGTAATCTTTGGAAATGTAACCTTAAAGCTTCAGAGGAATCCTTTAGGATGCAAGCCATGTATTTGGTTTTGTTATAATAGTTATGAAATATTTTTGTCTAATCTAGCTATTTTTAAAATAAAAGACTGAGTAAAACAGGCTTTAAATGAATAAAAATATTACAGTAGGCTAAGAAGTAACTTAACTTTGTAGAGCAAAGCCTTCAAAAATTTCTGGCTTAAAATTCAAAGCTAAATTTTTAAATTAACAATAGAGAGTTGCTAAAAGTACCAGTTATATAAATATTATGGATATATATTTTAACTTCTAAAGGCAGTGGTATATGAAAGGCAAGGCCGAGCTCGGTGGCTCAGCCTATATTCCCAGCACTTTGGAAGGCTGAGGTGAGTGGATTGCCTGAGCCCGCGGGTTCGAGACTCACCCAGGCAACTTGGCGAGACCTCATCTCTACAATAAATCAAAAAAAATTAGCCAAGCGTGGTAGCGCATGCTTATAGTTCCAGTTACTTGGAAGGCTGAGGCGGAAGGATTGCCGGAGCCCAGCAGGTCGAGGCTGTGGTGGCTGGGAGTGCCACTGCGCTCCAGTGGGGCGATGACAGACTCCAACTCAAGAAAAGAACAAAAAGGATATCATAGTCATAGAGATTTCACATTTGCTTCAACAATCAATAAAAATTTGCCGTCTCCTATTATTTCCTAGCACTCAGCTAAATACTGCACATGTAGTGGTGAGAAGAAAAAACAAAAACAGACCTTGTCCTTGGCTTCATGGAGCTTGAGGTCTAATGCCTACTATGGGCCAAACTCAATACTTGCCCTAGACACTACCATTCAAAACTATTTGATCTGCCGGGCTCGGTGGCTCAGCCTGTAATCCTACGCTTTGGGAGGCCGAGGTGAGTGGATTACCTGAGCCTGCGGGCTCGAGACCCGCCTGGGCAACTTGGTGAGACCTCATCTCCACAATAAAAAATAAAAAAATTAGCCGGGCGTGGTAGCGCACGCCTGTAGTTCCAGCTACTTGGAAGGTTGAAGCGGAAGAATAGCCGGAGCTCAGCAGGTCGAGGCTGCGGTGGCCGGAGCGGCCACTGCACTCCAGTCTGGGCGACAGAGTGAGACTCAACTCAAAAAAACAAACAAAAAAAAAAACACTATTTGATCCATATTATCCAAGGATGTTCTACAAATAAACAGATGACTACTTTCATTCTCTTGATAAGCAAAAAAACACTCTAGAAACCTTCAACTCTGTTTGTCATTTTTCAGATTTTCATTATGGCAATTTCTAAAAGTATAGGAACAGTACAATGTATATTCATACCCCTTCCATCTAGAGTCAATCATTGTTAACATTTTGTTGAACAGTATTTGCTTTATGTACTTATTCTGAGACTTTTGAAACTAAGTTACAGACATCATGATGTTTTGCTCCAAGTACTTCAGCAAGTATTTCCTAAGAAAAGGATGTGCCTAGCCCTGACCCTTTAATCATACCTAAGAAAAGTAACAATTCTATAATATCTCAATCCAGTTCATACTTAGTTTTCCCTAGTTCTACCAACAATATATTTGACAGTTTGTGCTCCCCTCTCACCCTTGCAACCTGGATCCAATCACGTTTCATACATTGCATGCTTCAATTGTATTAAAATACAAATATTTTTTGAAAAATGAAAAACTAGAGTGTAATGTTTATAAGTAATTACATGTAATTTTTCTCTTTTTAGGAAATGTTTTCTTTTGTCCAGAAGCAAAGTAGTGGCTTATGTCTATAATCCTAGGTCTTTAGGGGGCCAAGACAAGGCCAGGAGCTCGAGACCAGCCTGGGCAACATAGCAAGACTTCATCTCTACAAAAAAAATTTTTTTTAATTGTAATATATTTAAATTTACTGAGAACATTATACATTTTTAGTGAATGATGAGTTATCTTACTTCAGTAGCTTTATTCACTTGATAGCACTTAATATAGCTAATTTAGTAGTTGGAGGAGTCACTGAGGTACTGAGCATTCCCCTATTTTCTGAAGGTAACCTTTACATTTCTTAAACACTACTTCCTTCCACCTTTGTCCCCCATGCCTCCTATGAAAGACTCTGATCTTTCTCCCAGCCAAAACTCTTACTACTTCACCCCTTTCCCCTAACTGTTCTAACTTTCTAGGAATCCTTTCAAGAGTGCCTCACTTCACAATTCTCTTATTCTCTACCCACCTTTCAGGCTACCAGAACCTCTGCCAAAATCTCCATCTGATTTCCTTTACCAAGTCCTTTCACTAGGAGTCCTTTGCCACCAGAACCCACCGTCACCATGACTTGCCGCCACTACTTTGTACTTAACCTGATCCCAAAGGTAGGAAAGGACATAGCATTTGTCGACCTAGAATATGCAGTTATTTTATTTAATCTTCAAAAAACCCTGCAAAGTAGGTACAAGATGTCTACATTCCTTTTCCTTCTTCCTGGCCACATAGGAAGGCTGTTTCCCAGCCTCCCTTGCAGTCAGGCTGAGGCCATGTGATTAGTCTGGCCGGTAGAATGTGGGCAGAAGTAACAAGTGTCACTTAAATGCTTGACTCCTAAAGTATCCATTAAATAATCAGTTTGTGATTTCCTCCCTGTCTACAATGCGAGAAGCAAAGGATGTTAAAATATTGGATCACATAATAGAAGGAAATCCAGATTTCTTACTTGCCGCTTCGGGGAGGGTGCCTGATCTCAAACAATGATCTGAGCAGAATATAAAGCCATAATGTGTTAAGTTGCTGCATTTAATGCCAAGTTTGCATTTAGAAACAGAGCATTGCAAGTAATTATGTTAGTATTCTAGACTACTGAGGCTGGGTCCCACAGGCTTTTGAGACCTGACATGACAGTTAAACCATCTTTACAGGAACCCAAGTTCTGAGTTCCAATGCAAAAACGAGAACTTTTAGGGAAAAGAAAACAAAGACCTTTGAGGTTGACTTTTCTGTAAAAGAAACACCACATACGAGAACATCGGATATTTGTTAAAGGCTTTCTTTTCAACAAATAGGCTTCCACTTCAAGGATGAAGATTTCCTCAGCTTCCTCATCTTTCATTCCATGGTTGACATTTTTTTAATAGCCAAATAAGATGACACGACCCACTGTCTTTTCTGTTTTCCTTTAAGCTCTGTTGGATTTGAGTGACATACCAACTTACATGAAGATGTTCATGTGAAGACATCAGAGCCAGCCAACTACACTGTAGCTGGCATCCTCAATTATTTTCAGTACCTTGACACTGTTCTTTCATTATCATAAGACTGTTCTATGTAGCAGACTTCAAGGTTCAGGGGTAAAAAATGGTTGTTGGAGTATTAGAACCAATTGATAGCACAGAAAACAACTTCAAGATCGATGTCAGATATAATTTTCTTGAGACTGTTGGCCAATTGCAACCTGAGGGAATTTCTCACTGATTATGTCTCTGGTGGGTTCTTCCGATCACCCTGTACTTGCCACTATAACCTCCACATCCTCCTCACGTCTCTCCAGAGCAGTCTTCTTAAACATAAGATTTTTGCTTTATTGAGCAAGCAATTCAGTTCTCCTGGGTCTCACCTTTCACCAAACAGCTGGCCGGACTTGTTAATGTATGCAGATGTAAATAGCAGAAAACCCAGCTGACATACACATGTAGAGAGAGGGTTCACTCTCTTAATAGAAAAGTCAGCTGATAGGGAGTCTAAGGTTGGTGGAGCAGCTCAGTAATGTCATTTGTACCCTATTTCTCTCCCTTTGCCGTGTCTATCGCTCTCCACGTCATGTTGACTTTTATCATCAAGCCCATTGCCTAATGGGCTGCTGATCCTCAAGAATCACGTCCACACTGATTATTTTACCAACATTTGCAGCCCACTTGTGTTTAGCTCTCATTGATAGAGTGATGTCTTGAGGTCATGCCCAGGCCTAAAGCAGCCCAAGAAGGCTGGGCATTGTTGCCCAGCATAAGATTTGAGTTATGTTAATAAGGAAAAGAGGAAGGATAGACACAAGGTAGAGAGTTACCAGTGACTGATACACACTTAAAGATGTTTTCCTTAAAAGGACCAACTACCCTAAAGATGAAATACCACCATCGAACACTAGAAAGAACTACCATTGATTTTTTATTTGATAGCATTTTCCCCCCAATGCGTTGCATAAAAATTTCATTACTATCTGCATCCCTTTTTTGCTTCTTGCAGTTTAAAAATTCTAGCAATTTCATTTCAGGAACATTTTTTAATAAATGAATTTGCGATCTCCAGAAGGTTGACTTTTAGTCTCTTACATCATCATTGCAAAAGACGTTTCATTAGTGGTATTTTATCTTTTTAGACCCATTATAAGAATGATTAAATATTCATTTTCTTTGAAAACCAAAAATATTATTTGTATTTATTTTAAGACAATCAAACTGTACAGAAAAGTTGCAAGTACAGCCAGGCACCGGTGACTCACGCCGGTAATCCCGACACTTTGGGAGGCTGAGGCAGGAGAATTGCTTGATCGTGCACCATTGAGTTTCATCCATTGCGCCAGTAATATCCCTTATAGCAAAAATAAAGGATCTACTTCAGAATATGTGTTGTATTCAATTGTCATGTATCTCTAGTGTCCTTTAGTCTGAAACATTTTCTCAAGTCTTTCTTTGACTTTCATGACCTCAATATTTTAAGGATTACAGCTAGTTATTTTGTAACATCCTTCCATTTTGGTGTGTTTGTGTTTAACAGGAACATCACCAAAGTGCTACTGCATTCTACTGCACCTCCTCAGGTGATGTTCAGTTTCAGTTTGTCCTGTTACTCGTGACATCCACTTTAATCACTCGATTAAAATGGTGTCTACCTGGTTTCACAAGGAAGTAACTCCAAGATGAAGTTGCTATTTTTTCCATTTGTAATTAATAAGTATTCTGTGAGGAGATACTTTAGATCTAGATACTTTAGATCTATTCCTAACCAAACTTTCATTCTACTCTTTCATTTGTAACAGTATGGGCTCATGGCTTCTTATTTTGCTCAGTGGGTTATAACCTGTTACAATTATTCTTTGTTTACATTGATGCCTAAATTGCCCCCTATTTGGCTAGTGGGGGCCCCTTTAAATTGGTTTCTGTGTCATTTCATCCCATTATTCTTTGAGTATTTACTTTCTAGTACAACAAAACATCCCAGGCTCATCTTGTGTTTTCCCTGCCCCAGTGTTGGAATCAGTCATTCTCTAAGTAGAGTTGCCAAGTAAAATACAGGATAATTCGTTAAATTTGAATTTTAGATAAATAAGGAATAAATGTTTAGTATAGAGATGTTCCATGCAATAATATCCTGTTTGATAAATATGGGCTGTATTCTTATTTGCTCAATCTGGCACCCTACTAACAAGCCCTGGTTCCTTTAAGTGATGAATGTCATTTAGAAGAAGCCACGAGCTAAGTAGGTAGCTGGTGGCAGTGTGGGTTCCCAGCTCCCAGGCTCTCAGTGAACAGAACTAGGGACACACATGTGTACACATTTACATCTATACATAGTGAGATTTATGTCATATAGATGCAGATACATCACAATCCATGAGTTCACGTTAGTAACTTTTAATTCCAATCCAATAGCTCAGGGCTTATTCTAGCTTTCTCCTTTTATATATTTAGGAGTTCTTTCTCCTAAGGTGAGAAAAATGAATACATGTTTAGTATAGGTATGTCCCATGCAATAATATCTTATTTTCTAAATATTTGCTGTATTTTGATTTGCTTAATCTGGCACCCTGCTAATGAACCCGACTCCCAATATCCTTAATATATTTACTTGATCAATTCCTTGGTGTATATCCAAACCCACATTGCTGTCATTGCCTCCTCCCCTGTGCCACTGCATTCCCCCACCTGCCTGTGCCCTGATCCCTGTGCTAGGTCATCACAATGTAGACACCCCACCCCCACCTCCTGCACCAGACTTGGGCTCTGACAGCTCACCCAGACCACCCCACAGTGTGGGTGTCCTCTCCTCCTTGCTTGAGATCTGGCGCTCAGTGTCGAGTCACCCCTCTGCAGGGATCTCTCCTCTCCCTGTTCAGGCTCTGCCACCACACACCAGGCCATCCTTCACACAGAAGCCCCTCTTGTCCTGCACAGGGTCTGACCCCCCAAAATGTCAGAAATTGATGTCACCAGTTGCCTCTGAAGATGCAGGGTAAATCAGAGAGCAGACTTTCTCTTAAATATAAATGAACAGCCAAGGATCACCAGAGATTTGAAGAAAGTCTAATATGAAAGTTAAAAAGAAAATTCACCTTAGCAAAAACTAAGACAATGTTGAAGAAGAGAAGTATCAAAAGTTGTGTTGATACTTCCCCAGTGGGACATCCCTCAATTCCAGTGTGTTTATGTTTAGCAGGTCCATCACCGTGTACACTGTCCTCACCTTGTTCCAAGCACCAAAGTCTTATAGAAGCGAAACTTAAGTACGAGCTATTGTATTATTCTTGTTGCTGATAATACAAACTGAAGTTTTCAGGTAAAAGAGATTTTGACAGAGGCAACTGGAAAAACAGTTACCCAGGGATATTTTCATTCATCTATAATTGAGATGATACTATGATTTATTGACTAACAATAAAAATTCAAGAAATTAGAAATATAAGCTCATGTTTAAAAACATGTTTTCTCTACTTCCTCCTCAAACTTCCTAGATAAGTGTAGAGGAAGAAAAAAAAAAGGTACAAAAAGTACAAAGAGAATGGGAGAGGCAATGGCAGCAGAAAATAGATATCAGGAAATTCTAGAAGCTAGAAAGTAAATGGACAAAGACTAACTGATTTGAGAAAAAGAAGCTAAAACCTAAGTTCCTGCAGCAGTGTCCCCCATTAACGAGCCAATAACTTATGTGGAACCCCCCAAAAATGTCAGAAATTGAAGTCAGCAGTTGCCTCTGAAGGTGCAGGGTAAATCAGAGAGCAGACTTTCTCTTAAATATAAATGAACAGCCAAGGATCACCAGAGATTTGAAGAAAGTCTAATATGAAAGTTAAAAAGAAAATTCACCTTAGCAAAAACTAAGACAATGTTGAAGAAGAAAAGTATCAAAGTTGTGTTGAAACTATATTAGAATGAAGGGAGTGGAATGGTGGGGAGTGTCTACTTTAAGTTCATTAAATACTGATTTTAATAGAACAAAATTTATAAATGATGTCTTTTTTAAAAATTTTATATAGTATCTTGCTTTGTTGTCTAGGCTGGAGGGCAGCGGTGTGATCACGGCTCACTGCAGCCTCAAACTCCTAGGCTCAAGTGATCCTCTGTCCTGATTTTCCCAAGTAGCCGGGACTACAGGTGAATGCCACCTTGCCTGGCTAAATTAGATGATGTCTTGATTTGAAAAATGATGACACACACACATATATATATAAGCATGCTATTTAGATGTAATTACTAAGGGGGAAAAGAGCTAAAAGAGTTGCAAGTGATTGCCTCTAAGGAAGCCATCTGAGATGAGAGGAAAGACAAGTGACCCTTGTTTTTCTTTACAAATCCCTGTGTTACTTTGATGAAAATAATTTAAATTTTAAAGTTAAGTTTGTAAATATTGATTATACAATTTGAAAAGCAGGCCGGGCTCGGTGGCTCAGCCTATAATCCCAGCACTTTGGGAGGCCGAGGTGAGTGGATTGCCTGAGCCCACGGGTTCGAGACCAGCCCGAGCAACTTGGCGAGACGAGACTTCGTCTCTACTCCAACTCAAAAAAAAAGACTCCAACTCAAAAAAAAAAAGAAAGAAAGAAAGAAAGAAAAGAAAAGAAGCAGACTGCAGTGGACAAAACCAGAATTTGGCATCTAGATTCAAGTACCAATCTGCCCATTTACTACTTATGTAACTCTGTATAAGTCTTAACGCTTAAGACTCACTCTAGACATTTAGAAATAGGGAATAATTATACTTTCCCGACAGTATTAGTTTTCTAGGGCTGCCATAACAAAATACCAGTGTCAGACACTGACTATAAATCGTATGTAAGTTATCTCATTTAATCCTTACGACTACCTGCTGGATAAATGTTACCTAAAACATTATACTGGTGAGAAACCTCTTACCCAGAGACTCAGTAATGTCCCTGAGATTGTATAGCCAATGCGTGACTGGAATCTGGATCTATCTGATGCCAAAGGAACTTATGATCCTTTCACTATTCTCTGCTGAGAGTTACAATCAGTGAGGAATTGTGATTAGATTCTGTTTATTTACATTATTTTTGTTAAATATTATGTTCAAAAAGCTGTAATTCATGTATATAGAGAATAACAATAAAACGAACACCTGTGCACTCATCAGCTGGCTTGAGAAAGAGAATACAGTATTACCAACACCTTAGAAGTCTCTTTGTATATCTCTCTCCATCCCCCTTCTCTTCCCTCTTTTCCTTAATGTTAGCTCATAACACACACACACACACACATACACAAACATACATGCACACATTTCCATTTTCAGGTTTTAAAATCCAAATGATTCACATGTTCTTTTGGGACTCAATTTTTTCCCACTCAACACTAGGTTCCTAAGAGTTTTTCAGGTTGATACACATAACAGTAATTATATTTCCATTTCCTCTGATGGTTTAGTGCCACCAACTTGGCCTGCAGAATCCTGTTATTCCCACTGACTCTGGGACATCTCTTACCATCAATCTTCATCTAGAGGACAAACAATTCTGAGCTTCCTGGAATGTAGTAGCACATTCCTTATCACTTCAGTAAAGGGAGTGTCCTCTGGGCTTTCCCAGGAAATGTTACTGGCTGGTGGGTCCCTGATATTGCATAATAAATGCATTTTTACTTCTAACCTCTTTGAACTTTTTGACCCCTTTCTCGTATCTCTTCTAAGAAGTTCCAGCATCTGGTTGGGTGTGGTGGCACAGTACTGAACCCCAGCACTTTGGGAAGCCAAAGTGGGAAGGTTGCTTGAGCCCAGGAGTTCAAGACTAGCCTGAACAACATAGCTAAACCTTGTCTCTGCTAAAAGATAAAAAAACTAGCTGGGCATTGTGGCGTACACCTGTAGTCCCAGTTACTCAGGAGGCTGAGGCAGCAGGATCTCCTGTGCCTAGAAGGTTGAGGCTGCAGTGAGCCGTGATTGTGCTACTGCACACCAGCATCTCCATCTCACTGTTGTTTTCAAGTTCGGAGCCATTTCTGCAAGGTATTAGGTTCTAGGCATTCTACCATGATAGCAAGTCTTGAGTCACCATATTAATTATTAATAAACTCTCCCCTATTCAGCCTTGTATTCGGCCCTCCCTGAGACCCATTTGCAGGCAAGTTCTCCCACTTCCTGCTGGTACATATTTGCCAGGTTCTGCAGTGCTTTTGGTGAATAATCCCTTTCTTCACATAACAGTATTTCCTTGCTTGCCACATAATAAGACTTATTGTTATTGGTCTAGATGCAGTGAAGAGAGGCAGGGAAAGATCTTTCAGACAGGCATCATCTTGCAAGGCATCTTCCTTTGCAAGGTGAGGCCTTTGCATAGTCTCCAGGCAATAGGAGTCTGGTTTCTCCTGGTAAGGGGAAAGGCTCCAGAGTATTCTGGCTCAGATTATTAAGAGGAATCTAGGGGTTCAAGTTCAAGCCCATTCACCCAAATATCCCCATCAGAGCTCGCAGAGCCTCTGTCCTTCCTTTTGAGCCTGAGTTTAGTGTAAAAAACATGGTGAGCTGTGAGTTCAGCCTCCTGCTTAGTTCTGTTGTACTTAAGATCAAATTTGGAGTCTCTTTCTCTAGCTCACTCTACCCTCTGTCTGCAGGAGATGAGGCTCCCTTTAAAGGATGCCATGGAAGATTTCTGGCTTTCAACTCAGCCTCTTAGTGGATGGTTACATGACCTGAGACTATCGTCTTCCTTCATGGCTTCTCTGGCAGTTAACAGCCAGCCAGCTTCATCATTCTCATAATCGCCACTGCCCCTGTACTTCTCAGTTCAAGAGCTCCTCTCTCAGCCAGTGCATTTTCTTCTACCTGCACAATCCCCATTCATCACAGGCAAGGCCCTCAGTAACAGTGATGCTACAGCACTACAGAGATGATCACTCTCCTGCTTACCAACACCGAGGGCGTCTTTGTCAATCAGCAAGCGATCCAACTCCAGAATCTCATTCTGAGGGTCTTCTTCCTTGAACCACTGCGAGGACCTATTGATTTATCCTGGGTTCCTCCAAAATGAAGGATCTCAGTGCAAACTGTAAAATGTGTTGCCAGGAAGAACTGGGAGACAAATAGAGATGTGAGACACCAAAGGGAAGGAACCAACACAGAGTATTTTAACGAGCAGGTTACCACTGGGAGCAGCTGGGCTCAGTTCCACAGGTAGCATCTGGGAGACATGTGGAATGCAAATCAAAGTCTTCCCACACGTGGGGGAGGGAAACCTGGGGTGTTTGTCACGTCACTACCATTTGCCCTTGGCTAAGGGCTGTTCCCCAGCATGGGCCTGCCCTACAGAGAGAAACCCTCAGGCCACAGACAAAGTCATAGTTGCTTCCAGTCAGGTTGGCCTGTACTGGATCATTCCAGAGAGGATGGGGGATGTGGGCAGGGCCCTGAGGGCTGTCAGCTATACATGTTCCCTGACTTCACGTTCAAAATGGCCTGTGCCCATCATCACCTTTCCTCTTCAGCTGCTTGCTTTTACTTCCCGATAGTATTTCCACCTGACAGTTGGTTGTGTTTATATTTCCTTATAGTCTGTCTCCCCACCTCCACTAGAATATAGACCAGAGACTTCACTTGATTTATGTATCACTGTATCCCCATACCTAGAACAGGGCCTAAAATACGCTACAGACACAATACAAATTTTGAATAAATGAGTGAATGAAAAAGTGACATTCGCGAAATGATCTGAAAACAGTTTCTGTGGTTATGAAGTTGGGAAGGAGAAAGAAGTCAGGGCTTGAGCAGAGCCATGAAAGATGGGTGTGAGTTTGTCAAGGGAATAAAACATGAAAAATTATTCCATTCAAATACTTTTCTGTCTCAGTTGACTAAGAAGAAAACAGCTAATTCACTGATAAGAAGTAATAGAGTTTAAAATCAATGCTTAATAAAAAAAACCTAAGGAAATAATCAATTTAGGCAAGAATTATCAATAGACAATAAAACTGTTAGGAGGTCAGGTGTGGTGGCTCACACTTGTAATCCCAACACTTTGGGAGGCTGAGGTGGAAGGACTGCTTGAGCCCAGGAGTTCAAGAGCAGCCTGGGCAACACAGTGAGACTCCATCTCTAAAAAACGTTTTTAAAAAATATAAATTAGCCAGGTGTGGTAGCGCGCACCTGTAGTTCCAGTTACTTGGAAGGCTGAGGCGGAAGGATCACGGAGCCCAGAGTGAGACTCCAACTCAAAAAAAAAAAAATTTGAGCTGGGCTCGGTGGCTCAGCCTGTAATCCCGCGCCTTGGGAGGCTGAGGTGAATGGATTGCCTGAGCCCGTGGTTCGAGACCCGCCTGGGCAACTTGGTGAGACTTCATCTCTACAATAAATCAAAAAATTAGCCGGGCGTGGTAGCACGCACCTGTAGTTCCAGCTACTTGGAAGGCTGAGGCGGAAGGATAGCCGGAGCCCAGCAGGTCGAGGCTGCAGTGGCCGGGAGCGGCCACTGCACTCCAGTCTGGGTGACAGAGTGAGACTCCAACTCAAAAAAAAAAAAAAAAAATAGCTGGATGTAATGGTGCGCACCTGTAGTTTCAACTACTCAGGTGTCTCAGGCTGAAGGATCACCTGATCCCAGGAGGTCAAGGCTGCAGTGAGCCATGATCATGCCACTGCACTCAAACCTGGGCAACAGAGTGAGACCTTGACTCAAAACAAAACAAAACAAAAAACCTGTTAGGTAAAAGTTAACGGCAAACAAGATATTCAATTTTTGCTAATGTGCAGCACACAGATTACTTCCTAATAGCAAAGGGAAAAAAAAATACATCTTCATAGAGGAGAGATCTGGCAATCTCTATCTTCTCTAGATAATCAAATGTAGCATCACCGAATGGGACAGTCTATTCACTTACTCGTGTGATGCTATGAAGAACACAGCATGACCTGTGAAGTACTCCTGCCAAAAAGAAATATAACACAATAGCTCTAATTTCCAAAGCATAGAGGCATGAGTTAAACACCATCAGCAGAAAATAGAAATATCTTTGTCTGGCTTCTTTCACTTGCTTATTAAGCATACTTATTTTGAGCTGGGTTTTTTTCCCCTTGAATATCAACAATTTGTTCTTTTTCATTGCTGAGAGCCATTGTGTGGGTATGCCACAATTTTTCGATTCACCTGTTGAATACTTTAGTTGTTTTCAGTCTGGGGCTACTACAAATAAAGCTACTAGGAACATTTGTGTACAGGTTTTTGTTTTTGTTTTTGTTTTTTTGTTTTGTTTTGTTTTTTGTTTTTTTTTATCTTTTTTTTTTATTGTGATATTGAGGGGTACATTTAAGGGTTAGGTACACAAATATGTCTCATTCAGGCACCCTTATTTGTAAGAAGTGTCCCCCCATCCCCAGACAGGTATTTACTGCCATTAATTGCTTCCCCTATCCCTCCCACCCCCCCATCGTTTCCCACCACTGTCAGTCA